>JAODAL010005095.1:0-147922 GCA_025379985.1 Phyllomedusa bahiana
GCCGGGGTGCAGGTTTGGTGACTTACCCAAAAAAATACCCTATAATTATTCCACTAGGGGGGGGGGAATTTAGTCCAAGTGAACTAACTGTGCCACCACGATTAGTCTAGCCAGTTGCGCCGGAAAAATTCACAGAAAGTTTCTGAGCTGGCCCTTGTTTGATGGGAAACAGATTAAATTGGTTGCCATGCCATGTTCTCCAAATTCACGGAGAAAAAAGGGTCGTTGCCCCTTTTTTTTCCTAAATTTAGGGCTCTTCAGGCTTAAAATCTCACAAATCTGTCTTTTTGGCACACCTATTCCACCTTTCTTATGTATCAGGCACCATGTGAGGAGTGGCAATAAAACCCCCCTGAAAGATGGATGAACTGCTATCTCAGCATTTCCTTGTTTGTTTGTCAAACTTCATGGCACCCCCAAAAAAAAACACTCCTTATTACATTTCCTCCTCCCAAATTCTTTACATAATTTTTTCTATAAAACTTTTTTAAAAAACAAAATTTTTTTAATTTTTTGGGGGGGGGCCATCTTTTTTTCAAATGGAATTTTCGATTTCCTCACAAAAAATCATTTTGCAGCCCACAAGAGGGGGAAAACAGTGTACGAATCCATTCATTCATCCAAATCGTGTGTGGCTACTACAATTTTGTATTTTCTCTTGTTTTTGCTGTTTTTTTTAAAAATACATTATTAGGATCTGAATTATTTTGGAAGATTGTCCCAAAATAATGCAAAGAGTAAGAGGTAATGATTTTGCCAGAACAAGGTTTTAGTCTCTGCAACGCAACAAATGCACAAGTGGTCGGAAATGGAAAATCACGGCATTTCAGCAATAAACGTGAGGGAGTCAAATGAGGGAAGACTGGAAATTCAAACTGGACCAGCGGTGCATGCTTGGTGACTTTTCCCAAGGAAATAGTCCTATAAATTATTCCACTGGGTGAGGTATTGTTAGTCTAAGCTAAATTTAATGTGAGACACCTGCAATTATAGTCTAGTCCAGTTGTGCCTGAAGATTTTACAGCAAGACTTCAGAGCCTGGACTATGTTTGAAGGTTGGGGAACGTGGCTACATTGGTTTACATGTCCATGTCTCTTTGTTGATTTTCAAGGAAGGACCTTGTAACCATGGTATGAGGCATTTTTGGTTATGTTTGCGGCGTTGGTCCACTTGTCCTTTTCTCCATCAATTTTGGGCTCTTCAGCAGGCTTAAAATCTCAAAAATATGTCTTTTTGGCAAACCTATTCCATGTCCGCCCAAGTGTCCGTAATTTGAAGGACAGTCCCTCTTTTTAACCCTTGACCTTTGTCCCTCTTGACTCTATGAATGGTCCTCATTTTCATTTAGGGAAATAGATTTTTTGGATATAAGCTGATATCTCGCTTTCAAAAAAGTATCTGATGGGAGTGCTTAGTGAATGTCATGGGGTGATGTCATGTGTTTGGGGCGTGGTTGGAGGTTGTCCTTGGTGTGAATGTTAAGTGTTTGGGTGTGGTATAGGAGGCGTGGCTTGATGTTGTCCCTCTTAGCAATCTCTAAAAGTTGGGAAGTGTGGATTGGGCACCCCTGCAATGAGATATGGTTTAGAGTGGCAGGAGCAGATGTGATTGTTCAAGGACTTTCCAAACTTTTTAGATTGGCAACAACCAGGGAAGTATTAGGACCAAAAAATTTTCTAAGAATCACTATCTCCACACTAAGTTTATTGATAGACAAGGGGAAGGGGCTACGTAAGGAAACAAAAATAAGGTCTCAATCTTTTTATAAGGCCTTATCAAAGACAACTTAGGCCTGCTTAGTAAATATTACTCTGTCCTTTGTTGACCGAAAAAGGAGCAGCAGCAGTCTTTCTGGAGTTCCCCAAATTACACAAGTATAACTGGAAAGGGTTTCTTCCAACCATAGTGGTCACTAAACCTTAAAGGGGTTTTCGACTTTATAATGTGTTTTATAAAGGGTTTTCTTATTATGTGTATAACAGGAAAAACACACAATTTCTAATATTATAATTTAAAAATTCCATCCTGTAACCCTAGTTATAACCAAATGCAGTAGGGGCCCCTATCAAGAATGGAATAATGGAACTGTACACATTTTGTCCTTACGTAATGGCTCCCTGTATCTGTATGACAAAAAACTCTTTGTCATTGTGACCCCAGGTATCCAAGTAATAGTAGATTATAGGGGTTTTTGCCTCAATCCTCATTTCATTACTATTGTATCCAGCTCTTCAGCTCTGTGTGCTCAGAACGGGGGCGTGGTGTTGAGTTTTGAATTGCATATCATGTGACCCCAGCAGGTTGACATAATCAGGCCTTTCCTCTCTATGTAAATAAAGGAGGAAGGTCTGTATGAGTGTGATCTGTGAAGTACGCTACATTGTATAGCAGCAGAGGTAAAACTTTTGCCTCCAGGCTCAAGGGGTCCTCGGGTTCGAATATCCTGCAGGAGCCAAAACCGGTGGGATTTAGATTTCTCTTTATCAAATCACAGACCTCATTGAGGTTTCTTTTTTTATTTTATAGTGCACTGTTTGACTAATTACTAAGGCAGGTATCCCAGAGGACAGTAGCTAGCGAATGCAGCACCTGGGTTTGAAACAATCATGTAGCTTCATGGGAGGGAGGTGTTGTATCGAGCATGTGCAACCCCGGAACTGAGAAGCTTCAGCCCTGGTCGTATCGCCTGGAGCAGAGCGTGTCACAATGGATCGCTAAAAGAAGCAGCTCAGACAAAAAACAGTCCAGAATTTTTTATATGATGTGATGAAAATGTATAGTTTAATGTACAAAACTTAGCTTTTTTACGTTATAATCACTAAAGAGTCAATATACTCACAAGTACAATAACAAAACAAAGTGATATAAACTATCGCTATACCATTGTACTCCTTAAAATGGAATGCTACCTGTGCACATTTGTGGGATAATGTCCAATAAGACGGCCCCACCAGGATGCTAAAAGGATGATAAGGTGTACACTCTTAAGCACTATACACAGGACAATAATGTATATCTATTTTAAATTGTCTGTGCAAAAAGGTTACCCAAAATTCGATAAACGATTATATATAACGACAAGGCTATATTACAATTAGAAAGCCTCAATTGCGGTTTATACCCCCATACGTGTGGGATCTCAGGGTCGGCGAGCAAAAAACCATTATATTAGCTTAAAGATACAGTGTTAGTAGAGGGATCGACAATTAACAGTCACAAAGCAGGATAGCCAAATCAACGTATAATACCACCCAGTAAAAACATCTATAGGATGAAATACTGGCTGTATATATGGCATGGCCTTCTGATCACCAATTCCAGTTAGAAGAAGCCATATCAAAGTGGAAACATCATAAGCTTATCACACTTTACCTTATCCAGTCGGGTTGAGAGCTAAACCGGGACTGGTGTTTTAACATAAAGATCCACCACAGAATGTTTCTTCATTATGTTGAAGCGCTGGAATACGTCCAGTTCAAGCAAGATCTATGACAAAAATCAATATTAGGAGTAGTAAGTTCCCATATATTAAAGATCACAAAACTCTATGGGTCAAGCCTATACTTACATCCACTCGCGTGCTTGATATCGTTTACAGGGCTGTGGTTATTAGAGCTAACTGTATTGCAAATGCAGAGTGCCTCCATAACAGCGCGCGTCCAAGCTCAGTCAGACCGCCTCGCGCTCATCTCATATCGGCGTCTGACGTCATCGGCGCATGCGCATCTAATACTATAAAACCGCCTATAACTGAACGGGACCAAGTTTACAACCCTGATGTGTCAGGTATACAAAAGGAAGCTGCCTATACACCATGAGTGCTGACTTAATAGAGGCGCACTTGTTGTAAACCCGGTCAGTCTGGGTTATGTTTTTAAAGTGTAGCCGCTGATGCCATGGTAATATATTTAAATGACACGGGAATTAGGCGTATTAATTTACACGTTCTACTGGCAGATAAGTGCTAAGGGAAGGTACAGATAGAAAGAGTTAAAATATTTATTTATATGTCGTCTTACTAGAGCAGGATGTAAAAAACTCACAGGTGGGATCTAGAGAGGAAGACCAGTTATTCAATAATATACATGCACCCATTACTGTACTGGTAATATCATAAGAGAAAAAAGGGGGACAAAAAGATAAGCCCCTAAGGCCACTGTACTTATTAGAGCATGATCATAGTCAGATGAAACAAGTAAGGTTGATGTTGTTCATTAAGGCCATGTGGGGTCACCCCCCGTAGTATCCAGGCCCTAAGAGCCATTTGGCCTCGAGTTTGTAGGGAGATCTTATAGATGTGCTCCCCTACGTCTCGAGACCCGAAAGTTCAAGAGCCTTCAACCGCAGCGAAGTTATCAATGCCACCATGAACCAGATTAAAGTGTACTACCCAAAGGAGTGTCTCGTTGTATTTCTGATGTCACCAATGTGTTCGAGAATCCCGTTGTCTCCAGGGTCTTATTGTTTTCCCAATTATTCCAGAGATTACAGGAACATGTGGCTTGGTATTGTGGACGCGGAAAAAGAGCTACAGTTCACGAAAGTCCCTAATGCTAAAACTCACGAAAGTCCGGTGGACTAAGTACGTTTTGGTTGTCTAACCATTTACAGGTCTTAACAGTGGTCCACATTTAAACACCATTGGGTGCCTCCCAGCCAGGAGTCATGGGGTGCTTTGGAACTAAATGACTGTAATCACAATCTATCACCTAGACTCCTTCCTCGTCTGTGAGTGTGACCTGGTGTGCTCTGGTATAAACATCAGTCAAATCAGTGTCCATTTCTCAGTATGTCCAATGTCTCTTAACCGCTTACACGTCCGGAAGCCAGATTTCGGCCTCTCTGGTGCAAGGCCCCATGTTTTTTAAAAATCTGTATGGTGTCACTTTATGTGAGAATAAACTTTTTGACACTTTAACCTATCATGTGATCGCAGGGATTGTTTTCCCGGGACACAATTGTGTGCTCTAAGATAGTAGGAAATGGAGGGGCGTGGCTTGGCGCCGAGATAGAGATGGCACGCGAACATGTCTATAGACTCGGACGCTCTCGAAGGAACACGGGTAGGTTAGTGGAGTTGCTGCGGCACTTCCAAGAAACCTGGCTATGAGAGATCTGGACAGTAACCTAACAGGCCAAGACCCTCCTGAACGCATTTCCTAGAGTGGTACCAGCGGAGACTGCTGCGGTCTACGGGCGGCTACTAGAGGATGCGCGTGGTTTGCCGGGCTTTTTCCAGGCCCTAGACACGGAGGAGATCGCGCGGTGACCGCTGGGCATGGCGCGGAGGAGACGGAGAGGAACGGCGCGACCCAGGGCTGTGCTGCCGCGGAACTCGGAGGTCTCAGGACGCCCTGAAAGGAGACTGGCTTACTGATCCCTGCCTGCTGCGGAACGCGAACGCCGAGGTCCCTGGGTCACATCGGGAGCCGCACTGCTGTGTGTACACTGATAGCGCCCTGGAGCGTGCACGGAGTACACTATCCCCAACGTAATCATCAAAGGTCAGAAAACCCTAGGGAGATCTCGCTCTGAGACCTCTGCCATCTGATAAGAGGGCTCCTTTGCTTCCTATGAACCACTTGGTCAGCTCTGAAACTAAGGGTCCTGGGAGACAGGCCATTACCAGCGGCACTAGAGCCGGCGGCGGCCATTTTGGGATTCTCCATACATTATAGCCTGACACGGCGCTACCCTGGCTAAAACAAAAGATCAGTGCAAAAAACGCAGTTACCTGACGCACAGAATTAAGGATAAACAGAGTATCAGAGGGTACTTGAGGCCCTCCAAAGTATATAAGCGACAAAATTGTCACCCATTCAAGTAAGATCCAGCAGAGGGTGACGCTGGCCCTTTACTATCTACAATATCACCATCTTAAGCACACACAAGCAACAGCGTCTGCAACAGGTCCATTGGCTGTGTCACAAAGGCAATACATCTGACACAACGGGAAGAGTAGATCTGGAAAGGGATACACATTCATAACAATGCAAGAAGAGCTCTTTCTCAGTCTAATTTCACTACTGTGACTCTCCACTTGCTTCTGCTTCTCACACTTTTATGTCATCAAAAAACATAAAACCCCGAGTAAGCGTGGGAAAAAATCGTCTGGAACCCTACGCAAATGCTTATGGCGCGCGATATCTATGAACAGAGCCCCATGCATTCGCCATTGTATGCTAACAAATCTCGCTGAGCAATCGTGCTCTCATGGGTGACTCCGCTTGGCTCTCGCAACAGGCTATTACTGGATGCTCCTGTATCGTCTACTGGTTGCTCACCAGTGTCACATCGTTACAGATATATCGGACTCTATACTTGGACGCAGCGCTACTTTAAACTATTGGTACGCAACGAGTGTGAAACTCAAAGAAAATGCAAATCTGAGATTGCTGCGCGGTGCGATCGACCTCAAGATAATGCAGATCGGAGTTGACGACTGGAGGAGCACCATGACGAAACTCGAAGATATGTAAAGGAATTTGCAAAACACAAGTGTCTCTCACAAAAACGTCCAGATTGATCCGGGATAACACTAAACAACTTGAGATCTTGACAACAAGGGATGCCGTAATAACATCGAGTGCGAGAGTCAGAGGGAGTTCCTGAATCCAAGGGATTCTGAGATGTAAGAAATATTACTCACTATATCTTTAACTCCATCCTGGGCGAACCGCCCATTCTCTTCCTAATAAAACTACGAGAGGAAGCACACGAGCTGTAAAACCCAAATCTCTCACTCAATCTCAAACCGAGGACATAATTGTGCTGATCTACAAGGATTTGACTTAAAGAACGCATAATGCACGAAAGCGCAGATACTTAAAATCGGAACGTTAACTTTGAGGGTTCCCCGTATCCAGCTCTATGCCAGATCTCTACCTGGATGACCTTGCACAAAAGGAGATGCCTGAAGCCCTGCTAGAGGAGACCTGTTAAACGTTCATTCCATAATTTACAGATGGGGGTTTCCCTTTAGCAACTTACTGCTAGCAAAGAAGGTAAAATCTGCGGTGCTGAGATGCATGAGGACCTACGCCATTTGCTGCGGAGCGCTGAGATATCATGCTTCCGGATATCCAGACTGGCGAAGCTCAAATGCCTTCATCAGCCCCATCTGTAGATTTGGCAACCCACCGTCGGGAGACAAAGGAGAAGAGTTTTCCAGGAATGAAGGGACATTCCCTCACCGGGCTGTGATGAACTCCCCTAAAACTTGGTATTTTCTATCTGTCTGCTTAACATTGTTTTTATTCCTCTTAATCTAGGATTGGGTTTGACCTAACTAGGCCATGTTCCCACATTCTGTTTCACATGTATGTTATTTTGTAGAATTCCAGGTGTCTGAAAACATATGCATTTTTTATTATTGCTATCATTTGCCGCTTCCAAATAATTGGTGTGGGGGGGGATGACGAAGGGGGGGGGGCACACTTGGCGGTCGGCGTTGCCATGTGTGCTACCGCGTCCCACAGACATCACACAACTCTAGAAAATATTAGGGGTCTCAGGGAGGGTCACTTCGATGCGGCCTTTCAACTTTTTCCTCCACTAAGGGTAGCTGGGATACTAGAGTCTCCAGTCGTTCCCCTTCGTTGTTTTGTTTTTGTTTGACTGGAGATCTAAAAGGCCCATTAATCCTTCCTCAGTAGCACAATTTTTTGAGTAAATTTTTCTCACTCTTCACAAGTTACCCTATAGCAGAAAGTTCTTTCGTCTCTGGTTTTCTGCCCAAACACGGTACTTCTGTGTAATTTTTATTAGTCTATCCTTATTTTTTTTTTATTTTATTTTTTTATTTATTTATTTATTTTTTTAATTTTTGTTACCGCAACTCTACATCATGGTGTATATTTAGCGATGTTGTCTAGTTAGAGAGACCTATCCTCATGTGTTCCTGTGTTAATGTTCGGTTGTATGGTGGGGGGAAAATTAAGAGTTGGCTTTCCAATTGAAATCTTATATGATGGCTAATATTGTGTCACGCTAAAACGTCTACAAGTCTTAAGTCCCCTGCTAAAAGAAGACTATTACTGTTAGAATTAAAACATGAGGCAGATATAATTCTCCTCGAGGAGACACATTTTAATAAAAGACAGGGAATCTCTCTTTGCCAGAAGGTTTATACCAACAGCTTTCACCTCTTCCGCCATAGCACAAAGAAGGCGGGAGAGGCCATACTGCTTTCTAATAACTGTCAGTTTCAAGTCTAGCAGTCTGTCAATGATTGATAATGGTAGATTATCATTATACATGGTAGTACTTAGAGGGACCTCTTTACAATATGTAAAGTATATGCAGCCCAACTACGCCCAAATTCGTTGTTATTTGCAATAAGCTCTTCCTTAAATTGAGAAAAGATCCACATCCTCTGATTAATAGTAGGAGGAGACATCTCAATGCAGCATTCTCTAGGAGATAGAGATAGATTGCACCGAACGACAGCTCCTTGCATCAAACAAGGCCCCGTGACTATCTAGGAGAATTTAGGAAATTGATCAGGAAATATGCCTTATTCGATTTGTGGAGAATTGACGCATAACATGTGGAACGATCTCCTATACAGTTTTTCTCCCCGCCCCATCAAACCCATTCCGGATAGATTATTTCCTCGGAACATTCCTGCTTTGGGCGCATGGCTCAGCTGATAATTAAATCTATCACATTGGTCTGATCACGCACCTATAACCCACTCCCCCCTAAAAAATCACAAATACTTTCCAAATTCCATTTGCATTGGCACTGAATGAAAACCTTTTAAAAACATCCACAGACGGAGAAGAGTTAAGACAACACTTAAGGTTTTTTTTTTTCCCTAACAATAAAGGGCCCAAGGGTTTTTCTTTCCCCTGCCACTCTTGGGGAAGCTCACAAAGCTTTTGAAAGGGGATGGTTTATAGCCATGGGCCTGCGAGAAAGAAAAAAGTTAAAAATCTAAAGAGAATAAATTTACAATCACTTTTTAATAAATTGGGACATCCTTGGCGACGCAGCCCTCAAAAAACCCCTATTAGAAAAAAAGTAGATCTCAACTCAACTTAAGAGTTTTGGCAATGGAGAGAATTTAAAAAAATTTTTTGGTGTATTCTAAACAAAAATTTTTAAAAGGGGGGAAAAAGGGAAACCCTTCACTATTACCGGGACAACTGCGAGATGATCAAAAAACCCGCAACATTTCAGGCTCAAAAGATAGAAAGGGAAAAACATTACTTAGACCCAAACAAAATTGGGGGACAACTTTTTCCCAAAAATTTATTTTACAGATTTTTAAAATACATTTCCCCATCCTCTCCCAAAGGGGAAAAAATGGGAAAGGGGATCGGAAACGGGCAAAATTTTTGTCCTCATGTCACCTACCGCCCCCTAATCCGGGAGGAAAGGGTTTTCTCTCAACTCTGGGGAATAACATCGGGGGAAATTTGGGAAAAGAATTTGCTTAAATCATTCCCGCGGGAAAGCCCACCGGGGCCCGCCCGTCTGACATCCCTATACAAAATTAAAAATTTTTAAACCCCCCAAATTTAACCCCAGTACCAATTTAAATTGTATAATGCTGAAACTGGGGGGGAGCAAGGGTACCAACCATCATTCTTGAAATCTTTAAAAAAACTTTGCTTCCAAAACCCAAAAAAAACCCCAAATGGAGGTGTCTAATTACCGCCCCATTGCATTTTCTTAACTGGGACCTTAATTTTTTCCCAAAAAAAACCCCTTAGCAAAAGGTTAGCTGTGTGGTTACCTCAACTAGTCCCAAAAGGGGACCAAAGGGGGTTTTGTAATGCTTAGAAAAAGGGGAGATAACACCGGGAAAATAATAAACCCTGATTGATGGTGGCCCAATTTTAAAATTTTGGATAAATCATTTTTACTTTCTAATTTCTAGATGCCGAAAAGGCGTTTTGCCCGCATAAATTTGGGTTTCTTATATGATGTCGGGTCTTACAGGAGTTGGGTTCCCGGGGGCCCCTTTTTTCCTCCAAGCATTGTCCCTTCTATACTCAACCCCCAAACTGCTAAAATTTTAAATTGCCTTTATACCCCCATCCCCCTCTAAACTATCCCCAAGGGTACCCCGCCCGGGGAAGTCCCTTTTTCTCCCCTCCTGTTTGCCCCTCTGTGTAGAACCCCTGGAAACTTTTTAGTGCCCCGGGCCCCAGAGCATCAAAGGGTTTTTTGTGAAGGACAGAAAATTAAGCTGTCATTTTTTGGACGACATTTGGTTACCCCTTTGATTCTCCACACACCCCCCCTCCCTAACCTCCCAGAGGCTCCCTCCCAAATTTTTAACCTTTTGGTAAAAAAAAATTTAAAAATTTCCCAAAGGGAAACAAAAGGCCTTACCTCTCAAAAATAAGCATGAGGAATTCTTATCTCGGGAAAGCAAACCTACCGTTAAAATTGGGAGCGGCCCTCATTAAAAAAATTTGGGGAATAAATCAAAACCCCTTCATTTCTATTTTATATAAAGGAAATTTTTTCCTTGTTAATAATGAGTTTTTGACCCCTTTTGAAAAAAAGGGACCCAATTTACCACGGCCCCCTTTTAGGAAAAAAATCTCAGCAGTAAAGATGACACTACTGCCTAAACCCCTATATTATTCGAAGCCCTCCCGGGATCCCGGTCCCTTTAAAAAGATCTGAAGGCAATACAACCTCTATATTTCAATTCAGGGGGTCAATAAAAGAAAAAGGATGGGGAAGCAGACTTTTATTTTGGGGGGGAAAAGGGGAGGGAGGGTCGCGGGTGCCGGGACAAAGTAAAATTTACTATTGGGCCCCCAGCCCCGGGCAAAATTTTCCAGCAGGGTTTCTTCTATGGGGGGGACTTCAAGGGATAGAAAACCTGTGGCAAAGAAAACCGGGATCCACCCAAACTTTTTGGGGGGCCCTTTTGGGAAAACGTCCCAAAATGAAAAACCCTTGTAGACCTTTAAACTGGGGCCCAATTGCAATGATTTGGGCCCGAATGGAAGAGGTGGGGCCCAAAAATTGGGCCCTTTTTTGCCCCAACTCAATCTGCTAGGGACGCCCTTTTCCTTTTTAAACCCACAACAAACCAGATAGATTGTAACCCCCCGGGAGACCAGGTTTGAACTTAAAACTTTTTGGGGGTTTGTGTTTATTGGGGGATCGTAGATCTAGGGACCCTCCCCTTTAAAGGGGATCAAAGCAGATTTTCCAGATACCAAAGAGGGATGCCTTTTATTCATATCTGAAAGGATCTCACTTTTTTTTGAAACCACACAAAAGGGTCTCCCAAAGGGTCCCCCTTTACCGACTAGATTTAAATTTTGCTGTAAACCGTTCCCCTCAATTTAAGGGCCTAAATACCCGGATAAAAACTCCATACTAAAAAACCCCGGGCCCCAGAGGATCCTTTCATTCACCCATAATGTCAAAATTTGGGAAAAACACATAGGCAGAAAATAACGGGGCTGAGTGGGATAATTTTTGGGAAAAAGAGGGGCTAAAAACCCCCATCTGCTAAGCTTACAAAAGAAAAAAATACAAAACCCTTGTTTTGCTAGGGTATCCCCCCCATCACTCCCCTGCAAAAACCCCTCAAACCCCATCGATTTTTTGTTTCGGTTTTGGGCAAAGCCAGCACAGGGGAGCGATTTTCCTCCATATTTTCGGGGAAATGCCATAAATTTAAAAGGGCCCTAGGGCCCAAGGGGGGCCAGATTTTTAAAAAGGCTTAGGGGCATGAAATTTTCCCACTTCCCCCATTTCTCTATTTTTTTAAACTTTTTCCCCAAGAGTGTATGGGAAAAATAACTTTAAGTTTTGTTTACTGACCCATTTTGGCTGCGCCCGATGTCCTGGTTGCATTTTTCCTGGAAGGGTTCAACCCCCGAGTAAAAAGGGGAATGTTTATCAAAAACCTAAAGGGTCTGTGAGAAAATGGAATACTTAACAGCAACAATCAAAAACCCACAAATGAAAATTTTTGGGGGCTGTTGGTTCCCTTTGGGACACATATTTTACTAAAACCCGACATAAAAATTTGGGAGGCCTAAAGTTTGTTTTTTGTTTTTTTTTTAAACTGGGTTTTTCTTTCATTTCCAAATCAAAAGGGAATTTTTAACCCTTCTCCCCCCCCCCCCCCCCTCCCCCTGTATTTTGGGGTTTGTCTTGTTTTGTTTTTTTGTATTCTTTTGTTTTTCTTCCTTTTGCCCTTGTTGCAATGAAAAAGTGCGTTTTTGAACAAAAACTAATGTGATTCAAAAAATTCATCTCAAAAAATTCAAATTTGAAAATATTTAATTTTTGATGGGGATGAGCTATTTTAAACCAAATTTTTTAAAAAGGGGATTTTATTTACAGCAATAATGAAACATGTTTACTGTTTTTAAATTATGCCTATAGTCAAACGTTTGTACTTTGAAGTATGTTTTTTAAAATTAATAAAAACAAGTTTAAAAAAAAAAAAAAAGATAGTAAAAATTTTTTGGGACAAAAAATTCTTTTTTTATTTGTGAAAAATATCAAGTATCATGAAAAATTTGAAAAAAAATTTTCCAATTTCAAAATTCAAAAAATTTTTGCATGTAAGACAGATGATATTTTCCCCTCAAAATAGTTTATAACTTTGCATCTACCCCCTAAAGTCTGCTGTTGTTTGGAAAAATTTTTTTAAATGTCTTTTTTTTTTTTTTTTAAAGACAAATTAGGGGGCTTAAAAATTTAGTAGGGAATTTTCAAATTTTCCCAAAAAAATTTTTCCAATATACCCTTTTTTTTGGGGCCCTTTTATTCAACGTGACTTTGGGTTGAAACCCGTATTTTAGATACCCCCCTAAATGAAACCCCTCTAAGTTTCTACAACCCTTAAAGTTTCAAAAACCGGGTTTTGGAAAATATATTAACCCATTGGTGTTTCAACAAGGGAAATTAAACAAAGTGGAAGGGGAAAATTTTAAAATTTCACTTTTTTGCAGATTTTTAAATTTTTATACATTATTCACAAAAAATACGGGGAAATTTTGAAACAGGGGAAAAAGCAACTTTAAAATTGGTTTTCCCCCGTTCCCGCCCTTTTTTTAGAGAATCCCTTGTGGCCCCTAGTGCATTATTTTTGCTCAACCAAAAAGCCCCCGAATTTGGAGGAGCAAACCCACTGGGAAATTGGGGTCTCAATTTTTATTACGATTTTATTTAGGGGTAAATTTTAGGTTTGGGGGACCCCTTAAAGGGCTAAAACTTAATAAAAGCCCCCCAAAAAAACCCATATTGGGAAACTAAACCCCCTTTAAGGGAAAATATTTCAGGGGTGTAGTGAGTTATATCGACCCCAAAAAGGGGGTTTACAAAAAATTTTTGCTTTTGGCCCGTGAAAATGAAATTAAAAATTTTTTTTTTCCCAAAAATCTGCAAAATTTTTTTCTTAAAATTTTTTAAATTTTTTTCAAGGCCCTCCTGGTTAAAAAAAAAAAACCCAAAACTTGTTAAACCCAAATTTTTTCCAAAATTCGGCAATTCCGTACATGTGGGGTTTTAAACTGGGTGTTTTGGGGGGCATGGGAGGGCGTTTTTAGGGAGGGGGGCATTTTGCTTTTGGAGCGCAGATTTTTTTTGGGGGCCATGTCGCATTTACAAAACCCCCAAAAATACCAAACAGGTGAAACCTTCCCGAAGCCACCCCCCTTTTTGGGTTTTAGCACCGTCCCATTTGATCTCATTTAGGTGTGTATTTTGCATTTAGGGTGCACCCGGTTGGGTTTCAAATTTTTTTTTTTTTTGGGGGAGGGGGCCCATGAAAATGAAAGGGGGAAAAAGCAGTTTCCCCCATTGTTTTTTGGGGTTCAATTTTACAGCGTTCGCCGGCCGGGATTTAAAAAAAAGGATAAACTTTACTATGGGGTCGGTACAATTGCAATGATATAGATTTTATAAAAGTTTTTTTATGTTTTATTACTTTTACCCCAATAGAAAATTGGGGCCCATAAAAAATTGGCGTTTTTTTGTTTTTTCCCGTTCTGTAGCCCTTTAAAATTTTCAGTTTTCCCGTAATCCGGGGCTGATTAAAAGGGGTTGTTTTTTTGGGATAGTTTGGCTTTTTATTAGTCCCCTTTTTGGGGGGCATATGCCCGCTTTGATTTACTTTTTTTTAAGGGTTTTTGTGAGGCATTTTTAACAAAATTAAAAGCATTCCCGGTATTTTTTTTTATTTTTTTTTTTTTATAGCGGGCCAAAAGGTTTTCGTATAGCTGACCCTGTAGTATTACTCCAGGAGGCGATAAAAGAAATTTCCGCGATTTCCCCAAAATTTTTATTTTTTTTTTTTTTTTACTGTTTTTACACAATTTTAAAAAAACCTTTTTTTTCAAAAAAGGGAAAACACGTTTTTGCAAACGTCATAGGGCTGAGAGCCATAAATTTTTTATTTTTGGGGTACGGAGCCCGTGTAGGGGTTGTTTTTTTTCGGGATGGTTGAAAGTTTTTATTTGGGAATTAAAATTTTTTGGGGGGACAAGGCTTTTGATCATTTTTAAAACCTTTTTTTGGAAGGGAGGGTTTAAGAAAAACTGCAAACCCAGGGAGTGTTTTTTTTTTTTTATTTTTAACAGCGCTCCCCCCGTGCAGTAAAACCTGACCAGTTAGATTTACTCTCTGGGTGATACGATTAAAACGATACCCCATTTATATAGTTTTTTTTTTAATTTTGGAAAACACTTTTAAAAAAAAAAAAAAATGTGTTTTTTTTGTGTTAAATAATATTTTTTCATCGCTGTCTTCTGAGGCCAAAAACTTTTTTATTTTTCCGTATACCCGAGAAATTTTTAAAAGGGCTTTTTTTTTTCGGGATGAACTATGTTTTAATTTGTTTTTAAAATTTTTCTTTTTTATGAGTTTTTGATCGCTTTTTATTCCTTTTTTAAAGTTTCTTCAGGATGTACAAAAATCGGGAAATTTTTTGGGCTGTTTTTTGTTTTTGTTTTTTTACGGTTTTTCACCATACGGGGTTTAAGTAACATGCAGATTTATAAAGGGTTTGGGGCCTTACGCACACGGGGATACCAAATAGGGGACCCTTTTTATTTTTGATCTTTTTTTTGGGGGATTGGCGTTTTGGGGAAAGGGAAAAGGGGGAGTGTAAAAGGGTTTTTAATTTTTTTTTTTTTGTGTTTGTGTTTTACTTTTTTAAATTTTTTTTTTTTTCTTTTTCAATTTTTTTACTTTTCCCCAGTGAGGAAATTTTTAAAAGCAAATCCTCACTGGGGAAAAAAGCAATTTATTAGATTTTCTGTTTGAAGAGGCGATCTGTGCACAGGGGTTCTGCCCGTGCAGAGGGGCGCCATGGGAAAAATAGTGGGGCACCATGCCCACAATGCATTGGTTTTGGGGAAGGTGACGTCCCCCAGACTTTTCCCGGGGTGCTTTTAGAAAGCATCCGGGGATCCCGGGAGGAGACGGCAAGCGGCATCTCTGCCGCTTTTCCTCGCCCTTTGAAAAGGGAAGGGAAACCAAAAACCCCCTGCCTGGCCCCTTTATTATTGCGGCCATGACAGGCTTTTTGGGGAATGAAGCGTTTTAAACACCCGCGGCCCGAGTCAAATCCCGCCGGGGGTGTGAGGCATGGGGAAACCCGCGGGAATTTAACCCCTGGTTCCATGTCCCCGAAAAGTGCCGGCTTTGCCCGCAAACCTGCGCGAAACGCCCGGGGGTATGCAACGTCCATTGCAAAAATTCACTCCCCGCTGGGCGTAGCATTTCGCCCAATGTCGGGAAGGGGTTTTTTGGACAGCCGGGTTTTAAAAAGTGCGCCTCTATTTTGCACCCCCTATGGTGTAAAAGAAAGGGTTCCCTTTGTAAAACCTGAAAGTCAGGGTTTTGAGATTTTCCCCTCCGTTATAGGGTTTGGGTTTGGGGAAATTTGGGGGCCCGTTCACACGGCCCTTTTTCCCCCATGGATTTGTGAGCCGTTTTTGACTCCAAAAACCCCCGGGGGGAAATAAGGGGGGGGACGGGGGGGGGGCCCGCCGCTCCCCGGGCCCCCTTTAAAAATGCATTGTTTACCCGGGGGTCCGCGCCGTAAAAAAATGTGCATTGGTTTATTTCTCCCCCCGTGGTGGAATTTCCCCGACGGGGAGGAGCGACGGTTCCACTTTTCTTATGAGAGCATGGATTACCCTAATTGCTGCCGCGGATTGGGGGCCGTACTGCAGCGCAGATCCGGCACGCAGTACGGCGCCAATCCGCGGCAGAACAAGCCGTGTGAACGAGGCCTTAGAGTGCGCATGCGCCGGATGACGTCAGACGGCGAATGAGATGAGCGCGCGGTCTGACTGGCTTGGACGCGCGCTGTGATGCGGCACTCTGCATTGCAATACAGTTAGCTCTAATAACCAGAGCCCTGTAGACATTCAAGCAGCGAATGGATGTAAGTATAGTGCTTGACCCATAGAGTTTTGTATATGTTAAATATATGGGAATTAACTACTCCTATTATTGATTTTTGTCATAGATCTTGCTTGAACTGGAGTAATTCCAGTGGCTTCAACATAATGAGAACATTCTGGGGTGGATCTTTATGTGAGAACTCCAGTCCCGGTTTAGCTCTCAACCCGACTGTAAGTAAGTGATAAGCTTTGATTTCACTTTGATATGGCTTCTAACTGGAATTGGTGAGTCAGATGGCCATTGCCATATATACAGCAGTATTTCATCAATAGATGTTTTTATGGGTGGTATTATACTTTTGATTTGGCTACCGCTTTGTGACTGTTAATTGTCGAGCCCCTTTACTACACTGTATTTAAGGCTAATATAATGGTTTTTTGCTCGCCCCTGATGAGTCCCCACGTATTGGGGTATGAGACGCGTTGGGCTTTCTAATTTGTATTATAGCCTTGGTCGTTATATATAATCTTTATCGAATTTTGGGGTACTTTTTGCACAGACAATTTAAATAGATATACATTATTGTCCTGTGTATAGGGCTTAATAGGGACACTTTTCCCTTTATTGGGACGATTATCCCACAAATGTGACAGGTAGCATTCCATTTAGGGTTTATGTATAGGGATAGTTATATTCACCTGTTTTGTTATTGTATTGGGGAGTATATTTGACTCCTTTTTAGTGATTTATAGTAAAAGCTAAGTTTTATAGTCGAGTCCAATGAATTATCTAGTTTTCTCTATGACTATATATTTTTCTCCTGGGAGAGATTTATTTTACCGTTTACCTTTGTCTTTAATGTACAAACTTCAAACATCAATTTTACTTCGTGTCAATACCCGTTTAATGATGAGTAGATCTTCTACAGTATCAGCACCTCCATTGGCGTATTATCATGTCTGTCAGTGTCTGTGGAGAAGCTACTCACGTATTCTTCTCTTGTTTCATCTTTCTACTTTTTTTCACTTAAATAGAACCTGTCACATAGATTATGCAATGCTTTATGAGGACAGAACAAGCTAGTGTCAGACATGCTGTTTCCAGCACTGTGTCCCTTATTCTGTAAGATGCAGCAGTTTCAGAGCATTTAATGCTCAAATCTGGTAGCTTGCATCCAGAAAAGAGTCCAGCTTATTTATGAGTAGGTGTTAGCCCCGCCCACCCAATGCTAGCCTCACCCACCTGTCAGTTATTCACATGGTTCTACCTCTTCAAAGTTATAGGTAATCAGTTGTGAGGTGGGTGGGGCTAGCCTCAGGTGGGCGAGTCATGAATTAAACTGACTCTTTTCTGGCTGATTTGAGCATTAAATTTTCTAAAACTACAGCATCTTACAGAATAAGGGACACAGTGCTAGAAGCAGCATGTCTATCACTAGCTTGTGTTGTCCTCAGCAAGGGAGGCATAATCTATGTGACAGGTTCTATTTAAGGGCTTGTCCGCACGGCACGGGTTTTCAGCCAGTTTTACAGACAGTTTTCGGTTTTGAAAACCGTCTTTAAACCGGCTAACAAACTTTTAAATGGACCTCTATGGAAAACCCCTGCAGCGGTCCCCACTGCACGGGTTTTCCACCGGGCGCTTTTTTAGACCGCCGGCGGTCGGAAAATCATTGAGCTTATTCATTCTTTCACCCGGTTTTCGGTCAAACAGCGGAGAAAGGCCGCCCCTGTGCATGGCCACAAAACAGAGCAAATACTGGTCGGATAATCCTACCAGTATTTGCTCTATGCCAGTGTTTCTCAACTCCAGTCCTCAGGGCCCACCAACAGGTCATGTTTTCAGGATTTCCTCAGTATTGCACAGGTGATATAATTACTGTCAGTGCATTCTCCACTGGTGATGTAATTACTGTCAGTGCATTCTGCACAGGTGATGTAATTATTGTCAGTGCATTCTATATGAGATCCTTAAAACATGACCTGTTGGTGGGTCCTGAGGACTGGAGTTGAGAAACACTGCTCTATGCCATGGGGACGGGCCCTAACTGTATTAACAACACAATATCACTTAGAGAGACAGCAGTTATAAAAGTATCAACACAGGAAAGAAATTGCTCTATTAACTAGATTCATTATTCCACCATTATTCCTGATCAGCTACCATGTCATGTGACCCTGCTGCTAACTGAGTGCAGGAGGTCACATGACTGTTTAGTCCATACTGTTACTCCATGGCAGTCACAAATATGTGGATTATACAATTTTTTTATGTCTAGTTAGGGGCCAAATGCATTGATATAAAAGAGGTACAGGAGCATTGGGAGATAAAGAGAGAGTAGGGAGAGGTGGGGAGAGATGCTTGTAACCAGAAAAACTTTTATGCTTTATGAGGAGAAAAAAAATTCTTTATCTCCTGACCAAAGAAAAATTAATAAAGCAATGTATTTAGAAAACGTTTTCAATTGCCTGTCCCTACATGTTAAAAGCTAATGGTTGTAGTGAGAAAACCCCTTTAGTGAAACATCAGTCACAGTAGCTAGTTACAGCATTAAAAACCTTGGCATTCATATAGGAAAGACTTTTTCTTCAACTTTACCCAGAAGTGTTCAATTGGGTTGAGGTCTGGTGAATGTGGGGGCAAATCCAGCAACTCGACTTCATTGTCATTGAACCAGTTCTTCGCCAATCTCGATGTATGCTTCAGGTCGTTGTCCTGCTGAAACACTTTGTCATCCTTTTCATACCCATAGTACTTGAGTGTACGAAGTAACTCATCTTGCTCGATACAGATTGCTCAGCATTGAGACCATTATTGATCCTGGTCAAGTATCCAGCGGCTTTGGCTGTGAAACAACCCCATTACTTCAGGCTTCCTCCACTGAACCTGACAGTTCCTTCAATTTCTTGATCCATTAGCCCCCTATTCCCTTGATTCCAATTGCACCGGTCAGAGCCCAGTCTATTGACTTTCCTCTTATCACTTAAAATTACTAGTTTCCAAACTTCTACTGTTCACTTTTCGTACTTTTTGTAAACTTGAGCCGCTGCTTTTTATGATGATATTGAAGTCCAGGTTTCTTTACTTTTTCTTTTTTGGGCCAGACTTGTGTAATGCATGTCACATGGTGCTTGTATGGACGTCTGTGATCTCACTATAATGAAGCATATGGGCTACCTACACTGCTGTGTTTATTGCACCCGAACTGATAGACCATTTGATGAGCCGACTTGTTGACTTTTTTGCTTGGACGTCCACCTCATGACTTTGGAATAAATAGACAGATTTCATTTCATAGTTTTCCAGCTGTCAAGGCACTCCTATAATGCAGTTTGGCAATTTTCTTGGCCAAGAGACCGCTATCGATGAGCTGGATGATGCAGTTTCTCTTTTCTTGGAAAATCTTCTTCATGTCTGCTCCTCGATTCAAACCAGTGACCTTTTGCTTGGGAATCAACCAAATAATACACTGAGTTATTATGGAATGTGAGAACAGGTTGTAATTTGTAGTAACAAGAAGAAAAAGATTGCCCCACCACAGGGAGGAAAACAATAACAAGGCAGTTACATGACAGGAATGTGTATAGCTAAGCTTATGCTAAATAGTTGCAAATCAAAGTTATATATAAGACAGCCAAGATTATTGTCTATAAAATTATGTTGGACCTACTCTATGGATGAAGACTGGGATGACTTCATGATTTAGAAGTCTCCTGAGGAACCCCTTTACATCTCGGGGCGAAACACGTCAGGACTTAGTGGCATTTGGATATCTGAGAAACAAAAAATGAGTAGCTAAGTATACAATATGTCATATTCCTCATTGTGTGCCTGTATCTAAGAATAGTGCTTTAATAGGGTGAGCCACCGATGGATGGGGCCGTCCCTTTTGGGACAAACACTCTGTCCTTTGCTTAGGCATTAGTGTCAGGGCCGTCTTAACAGCATTATGGGCCCCTGGGCAGAGCTGTGCACTGGGCCCCCCAACCAGACCACGCAGCAGCTCCTAAGTTATATAAATTGCTGCGTAGCCTGGTCTGGGGACACAGGATGGCTGACCACATGATGGAGGGGCAATAAGGGTCATGGACAGCCATCCTGTGCACCCAGGCCAGACCACATAGCAATTTATATAACATAGGAGCTGCTGTGTGGACTGGCCTGGGGGCAAAGGATGGCTGACCATGACCCATATAGCCCCTCCATAATGTGGTCAGCCATCCTGTGCCCCCAGGCCAGTCCACGCAGCAATTTATATAACTTAGGAGCTGTTGCGTGGACTGGCCTGGGGGCACAGGATGGGCACACATTAAGTCATGTAACTTCTGCTTGTGGTCAGCCAGCCATCCTGACCCGTGTAACTGTCCCCCAGAGTCTCTCTTTATCATATAGTAATGGCTGGGCCACATAGCAGTTACTATATGATAAGAGAGACTCTGGGGGACAGTGACACGGGTCAGGATGGCTGGCTGACCACAATGCAGCAGTTACATGATAGTCATGTCACTGTCCCCCACCCATATGGCCAAGTCACTGTCCCCCACTCATTTGGACAAGACAATAACATGGTCATATAGGTGGGTGACAGTGACATCAAGTCACTGCCCTCCCCCCTCCCCAACTCGAGCCATACCTCATGCTGTGGCTGGCCTGGTGGCTGGTGCCCGTCTGCTGCTGCTGCCTCTTTGGTGCCCGGCTGTTGTGGAGGCGGGAGCTTTTTTTAAATTTTAATTGTAGAGGCCAGTCACGTGCGGCCGCGGCTGTGCGCGGCCCGCACTAAAACTAAGTTTCCCAGCGGCCCGGCGGGGGATGGAGAAGACTGCCCGCCGGCCGCCAGGAGTACCTGCTGCCTGACTGATGTCGCGCCTGCCCTTTATAGTTCACAGCGCAGGCAGGGCGGCTCCGCCGTGAAGGAAGGCGGTGCCGCCCTGCCTGGGCTGTGAATAGCAAAGTGCAGACGCGGTATAACAATGATAGCAGGGGCCGCCGCGCAGGGCCCCTGCTCTAAGCAATTGCCGCGCCAGTTTTTTACTGTTCAAAGAGCAGGCTGGGGTGGCGCCGCTGTGAAGAAAGGCGGCGCCGCCCAAGCCTGCGCTGTGAAATGTAAAGTGCAGGAGCGGCATAGCGAGGGGCCGCCCTGCTCTCTGACCACCGCAGCCCGCACCGCCCTGCCTGCGCAGCCTGGGACAAGTAACTAAGCGCAGGCAGGGCGGAAAGAGCTGTGTCTGAGCTCCGGCGGGCGGCGGTGAGTTAATCCATTGGGCCGGGCAGGCAGCAGGCCGGGCCCTCAGGGGCCCCCCTGGGCTCGCGGGCCCCCGGGCAAGGGCCTACCTGGCCCAATGGAAGAGATGGCCCTGATTAGTGTAGGGTAAGTGAAAGGGATTTTAGTATCCTCTGGCAGTACCTCGCTTATCTGTATGTGTTGGCTATTTAAACTGTTATGATATCTTCCAGTATGTTGGTAAGTATATGTGTCCCCCCCAGTACATTATAGGCATATATACCCCCCAGTTTGTAGGTATATATATATATATATTGTGACGACTCACATGCGTCCGGACGCCATCTTGGACCGTCCTGGGGGGGTACTTTTGCTCCTGGATCGCCGTCTTTGGTAAACGGAATATTGGCACTCAGACACAGGGGCTTCTTTCAACTGGCCTCAGCCTGTTTTATTGAGGCACAGTATACAGAGCACAAAGAACAAAATAGCCGCATAGCAGCCATACTAGATACACCTGTCAGTAACCTATGGTTACTGACGCCAAATGGTTGCCTTTCGCCACCGAATCCAGGATTTCGGTGGCACGTCAGCAGCAGATCTCCTGCTGTACGCCACCTAGTGGCAGAATCCTGCGACCGTCTGAGGTCGGTCTGCCACACATCCCCCCCGTTTGATAAAGGCCGCAGGTCTTTCTCACCTTGAACAACCTTTCCTCCGGGGTCAAAACACTTACACAGTGAAGCCATCTCACACCATTCCTGTGAATCTTCATCTGTCAGGGGCGACACCACGTTTTCCTTTGGAGACCTTTCCATACCGTTTTTTGTCACCGACTTGTAGCTCTGGGTCTAAAACACCACCATAAGAGCCAGACTTCTCCCCATCACAATGACTCTGATCCTCATTTACCAACTACCTGTGATGTCAGTTACACTTACAAAAGGGTGAACCCCAACCATACATGCCCTGTAATAAAGATGTCACCACATTCTGTATGCAAGCAAAGCATTGCAAAGGTCTCCACTGACAACCTCTAGGAAGCTCGGTCATGTATATTGCCAGGTACTTCAACAATGTCTGAGGACACCTTCATCCTCACCTGCATCTCACTAGGTTTTAAGCACACCTTATCCTCTGCTGTGTCTAGCAACTCACTTAACATATCACACTGGTGAGATACTTCCTCAATATCTCCTGTACCCATCACCCTGGTACAACTCTTAGCGTCCGTCAGGACTATTCCTGTGTCTGGCCCGCTATCAAATGCGCACAACCCACCAGAGTCAACACCAGAACCCTGTACACAGTCTACGGCCTTCTCCATTACTTGGGTATCGGTGCTAGCAACAAACATCTGAGAGGTGTTCACCATCTCAGAAAGTTTACAGTGAACATGCTCAGTAACATCACCCACCTCATCACCTATGTCAGGATATGCCTGCTCAGACCGGGCAGACAGAGCACATCTCTTAGAACGCTGTTCAGACATGACAAGGAAGAACTCTCTGGATGCCTTCTAGTTATCTCAGGGATACTGCTGACAACCACTACACATAGGAAACTCTTAGCGGTTACCTCAGCTTCATTATTAGGGATTTCCTTACTATATAAGGGTTCAAACACCCTGGCCTGCCCCTCACTAGCGCCTGAGCAAACCCTCTTTTCTGGGTCTAGCAGTTCACTCCTTCCATCCTACCATCCCTGCTTTCTTTGGGACCACTGCAGTAAAAAGCTACTGGAAATACAGCCACCATTGGGGAGCCATTTAACTCAGCACACTACAGATCCCAGCATGACCATTCTCTTCATTCCCTGCAGGGTCACAATCTGGACTTCCATCCAAAGCTCCATCTCTGGAATACCCTGCTCAGGGCTGGGACCCAAATCTCTTGGCACACATTTTCTTTGCACAAGTTTTTTTCATCATTACACTGAAGCATGACAAATGCGTGTCCATTCCCACACTGAAATAAAAGACTCTTCACAGAGTGTTGTTCCCAGTGGTCCATAAAACCCCCACATTCACACTCCTAGTCTCCCATACATGGTAGCAGAGCCCTCAAAATTTCCAGGGTTTTGACTTCCCCCCTCCAGGGAATGCATCGGCCATGTTCACACCAGGCAACTCCATCACCTTTTCCACACCAGCAGAGCGCACCTGATTGCTACTAGCGACCACATCAGCTCCATGGGGAACTGCATTGACAGCCCAACTCTCAAGATTGCTATCAATCCCCAGACATACCGCATCTGCACATATTGTGCTATTACCAGCCATAACCACTAGGGGCGCACCTGCAACTTGCACGTTACCCTCCTGTACACACAGTGCGCTGGCGTCATGGGTACAGACATTTACGGACTGGAAACCAGACACTTCACACACAGCTGCCTGGCACACATACTCACAAGCTTTTCCAGCAGGAGATGCAGAGGAAATCTCGTTGCTATCGGCAACCACAGTAGATCCACCTGAAACTGTAGTGGTAACACATTTCTCCAGATGGTCATCCCCCACAAAACATACATCCTCTGCAATACTCCTAGTACTGTTAGCCACACTCTCTAGGGGCACATTTGAGCTAATCTGCTCTATAGCTGTGACTGGTATTTCTGCAGAAGCTAACTCACACTCTGCAGTCACTCCACACATAGCCCTGACCGCCATGACGTCCAAGGGCAGACCTGAGCTGCTCGCTGCTGCAGCACCTCTAGCCCCTTGTTCACACACGGACGCAGTAACTGGAGCCAACTTTGTGACCCAGCACCCCTCCCCCTGCTCAGGCTGTGTGACCTGCTCATGGATCACAGGCGGGTAACTATATTACTGGCATTTTCAACAGACACCAATGCATATAGGTCATAGCCATTAAGTTCATCAGACTCTACAAATCCACTGCTCTCAGGACTCTTCTGGCTTGTCAGCATATTCAGGTCTCCGTTTAGCCCAGCCAAGTCCTCATACAGATCATGTACGTGACTTACAGTCCCACCCTGGTAACCACACACATCCTGGACTTGATAGACAGTCTCAAAACCCGTTTCATAAATAACAGGAGCAGTCTTACCAGGTATGATGTCTGAGTTCAGTCTGGAGCTCTACTGCTCACTGTCCAAGTCAGCCATGGGTGGGGCTGCATCCACCTGGAACTCCCAGGCTTGTTGCTGCCTCCTCTCTGGTCTCCTTCTGAGAGGACAATCAGGAGCACATTCTGCTGCTCTGTGGCACCTCCAGCACGGCTCCATCTGCTGGATGGAGATAGCAGGCTCCTGTTGACGAAGTGGGTTGTCCACGGCAACGGTAGCACGCAGGTCCCTCGGCAACTTCATCTCTCCCAAAGTGGACCACTTTTTTGATGGGTGATACGGCCTCCGGGCCACAGGACATCCGCTCAGGCAGTCTTTGGGTTGGTTGCCCATAGCAACAGCCACATCCACACCTCTGGACGACGCCATTTTCCTGGGACTTGGAAGGCCTCTTGGCAACTGGACAGCCTCTCCAGCACATGTCTATTTGTAGGCATCCGTTGCACCATTCTGGCTGTTTATCCTTGGCAGCCATCTTTTCCCACTTTTCCTCTGGACTCCCAGCCAGTAAGGCTGCTTGGATTGAGGTAAGTCCATTATTCCCCGACTGTGGAAGAGGATTAAAAATGGCCTTTATCGCCTCAGGTTCTGCCTCCAACTCTGCTTGGAGCTTCTTATTCTCCTTCCGCATGGTGGCATTCAGCTGCTCAGTCTCCTTCATAGACTGCTTCAGCTGGGCAAGGAGTTCCTCCATGGCCAAAAAAAAAAAAAAATTTCAGGCCAGCCACACAGTCTTTTAAACAATACTTCTTGTGCTTTTGCACCAATTCTTCCTGTCAGTGCCACTTATGCCCACGGCATCCTCCACCATATGTGACGACTCAAATGCGTCCGGACGCCATCTTGGACCGTCCTGGGGGGTACTTTTGCTCCTGGATCGCCGTCTTTGGTTAACGGAATATTGGCACTCAGACACAGGGGCTTCTTTCAACTGGCCTCAGCTTGTTTTATTGAGGCACAGTATACAGAGCACAAAGAACAAAATATAAATCAAATCCTCGGCCATCTAGCCACTGACTAAACATTAACTGCGTCCCTCACTAACGTGGCCTATGCCTACTGCACAGCACCACCAACATTTGTACCAGCCTCCACTGGTTCAGACTTCCTCAAGGCAGCCACCTGCTTGCCTCAAGCCTGGGGGGTAAGAGCCTCCTCTCACCAGCTCCACTGCTGCTCCAACTTGCAGCTGACCACATCCCCTGATCACCTGGAGAGACAGGCTTTTTATAGGCCTGGTAAATCCTGGAACTGGAACCGAACCTGGCCTGGAACGTGGGGACGGCCTCCCACCCAACACTGTGACCGTCCTGGGAAAGGCAACCCATCAAAAGCCGCATAGCAGCCATACTAGTAACCTATGGTTACTGACGCCAAATGGTTGCCTTCCCCCACCGAATCCAGGATTTCGGTGGCACCTCAGCAGCAGATCTCCTGCTGTACGCCACCTAGTGGCAGAATCCTGCGACCGTCTGAGGTCGGTCTGCCACTATATATATATATATATATATATATATATATATATATATATATATGTATATATAATCCCCAGTAAGTTATAGGTGTACAGTATGTGCCCCCAGTATGTAGATATACATATGGCCCCCAGTATGTAGGTAGATATATATGTCCCCCAGTTGGTATATATGCCTCCTGCATGTAGGTAGGTCTATAAATGCCCCTCAGTAGGTAGGTAGACTTATATATGTCCCCCAGTAGGTAGGTAGATCTATATAGATCCCCCAGTACGTAGATAGCTCAATATGTCCCTCAGTAGGTAGGTAGATCTATATATATATATCCCAGTAGATATATATATATATAAACATATATATAAACCTATATATATATATATATATATATAAATATATATATATATATATATATAATATCCCAGTAGGTAGGTGGGTCCACATATGTCGCTCAGTAGATAGGTAGATCTATATATGTCCCCCATTAGGTAGGTAGATCAATATATATCTCCAGTAGGTAGGTAGGTAGGTTCAAATATGTGACTCAGTATGAAGGTAGGTCTATATAAGTCCCCCAGCATGTAGGTAGGTATATTGGGCAAATTAAAAATAAAAAGCTAATAGTACTCACCTCTCTGCCCTCACTTCTTCCTGTCTTCCAGCACAGGCGGTGTGACGTCATCATGCTGAACATTCTCCGGTGAGCCGCATGCCTGCTTGTAACCTACTGGAGTACTCCTCTGACTCTCTGCTCTGCTGAAGTGTTCAAGTGTATGTGCATCCAGAGGCCGCACATACAGTTGAAGAGATCGCTGGCAGCAGCCCGGAACCCGGCGACAGCCTAGCGATGCCCCTGAGCCCCATATTGCCTTCAAAAAACTGAAATTATCCAAATCAAGGATTAAATTTCAAAACGTATGGAAATATGCAGCGTACTTTACTATACTATAGATTAGCAGAGCGAGTCAAATTATTATTGGAATTGGAGTCTAGCCTGGCGGCTTCTTGGTCTTTGTCAGCTATACTACACATTTGTGTCTCTTCTTTCCCCCCGTATATTATCCATAGCTTTCTTTTATGGGATACAATTGGTTAATGGAAGGTGGTCAGGATTAAATAAATTGCATTGTGCCCTCAGTAAACATGTGGCATTTGACCGCTAACGTATCACCACTGCATTTTACAGTCAAAGTATTTTCTTTTACAAAACTTAAGGAATAACCAACATAAAACAACACTGCATATTCTCCTGAACATTGTCATAGAAACTCTATATTTCTTATGTAGATGTGACATTGTCCTTGAATGACCTTCTACATAACTTTCAACCAACTATTTCACTTGCTCAAATAAACTGTTTCACAACACCAATGATATCTGAAATGTATGAAAGCTCCTTCTTTTACGCATAAACCCTAATGGTGCAGCTATTTCTAGATGTTTGCTTTTTGTTTTTTTCATGAGCCATATGAGGGCTTGTTTTTTTGCAGTACAAGTTGTATTTTTTTACTATTTCCATTTAATTCATCATATAATGTATATGAAAACCAAATCCTTGATGAAGTAGAATTGGGAAAGAAAATTAATTTTTTAGTGGAGATTATTTCTACAAAGTGAATAAATGACATATTGGGCCTTATGTATGAAAACTGTCTAGCAGTAAGACTGTCTTTGCTGCCCATAGCAACCAATCAGAGCTCAGCTTTCATTTCATATAGTGCTCTTGGAAAAATAAAAGCTCAGCTCTGATTGGTTGTTATTGGCAACAAAAACAGTCCTAGGCTATGTTCACACGGCTTAACTGCGGGACTTAATTACGCCATGTGGCCGGGGGCGGGACTTGCATTACCAGCGGTGCGTATACACCGCGAGTAAATCACATGTCAATTATCTCCCCCCCCCCCCGCGGCGGATTCGCCGAGCAGGGAGAGGAGACGTAATCCATAGTTCTCTATGAGAACTGTGGATTACCGTAGTTACTAGGACGCTTTCCAGCCGTAGTTTGCGCACTCCGGCGCGTAATTACGGACTGAAATACGTCCAGGATATTGCCATGTGAACATGGCCTTACTGCTAGACAGTTTACATACATAAGGCCCATTATGTTTTGTCTGCAGGTCAGTACAATCCTGGTAATACCCAATTTAAATAGGTTTTGTTATGTTTTGCTACTTTAAAAAAAAATAACAATAATAATTTATTTGCTTTATATTGCCATTTTCTCAACATTGTCTCACTACATTAATTCATCCTACCTCAGTCCTGTTTTCTTGGTTTAATTTTTAAATTCAGGAGTGGATTTACTGGCTACTACTGGCCTGCAGTAAAGATCTGCTGAGGACACCAGGGCGACATGTATAATTTTTGGCGCCCATGCGCCATTTTTTTGTGGGCATTAGTAGCGTAGAAAGCGCCTGAATCTCTGAACTTGTACTACTGCGGGTCATAGATTTAGCTCTTTCTAGCTACAAAGCGACACTTCTGGCTCAGGTAAACCACTTTTAAAGTGCTCTACCTGTTCCAGCATTAATGTATCTGGATTTGCCGTACTACAGCTAAAAATGAGTAGCTTTGTACGGTTGTAGTGCGACTCGCCTCCCACACGCCAACCCGTACGGGAATTACAAAGTACAGGGGAATTACAAAGTGCTGCAGGTGCTTAGTAACGTGCCTGATATTGGAGTGAGCTTGATTAAAAATAAAAATTGAGCTACAGTATATGTTTGGTAATTTTTATTGGTTTGATTCTGAGGTAGATGTAAATTTTTGATAACTTTTAACCCTACTTTTTATAGCGGTGAGGCCAAAAAATATAATTTGGGCTTTTTTGGAGACCTGACTGTGAGGGATTTTATATGATAACCAGGATAAGGTTTTTTTTTATTTTTCATTTTTTTTTATCAGCAGAAGGGGCAATGCACCCCTTTCTAATAGCGTAGATGCTGTGGTCTCATATCTCCCCATAATTTTTTACTTTATAGCATTTAAATTTCACACTTTCACAGTCACATGCCATTCTCTTGACATCACGTTTAGCAGTGATGTCATGGGAATGCCATGTGACCACTGAAACCAGTGATTGGCTGCCGCCAGGCCTGGACGGGTAATCTTCCCTACCCCTCGGGTGTCTAGTGGTCCGGGTCTGTCAGTGGGCCACATGTATGAGTGTTTAGGAGGGATGGCTTCTTGATACTCAACTTTTCTCAGTTACAGTGAAGGAAATAAGTATTTGATGCCTTGCTGATTTTGTAAGCTTGCCCACTCACAAAAACATGAAAAGTCTATAAATTAAAGGGTAGGTTCGTTTTAACAATGAGAGATACTATATCCAAAATAATATCGAGAAAATCACATTGTATAAATTATATAAATTTCTTTGCATTTTGCTGAGAGAAATATGTATTTGATCCCCCACCAACTGTTAAGAGTTCTGGCTCCTACAGACCAGTTAAGACGCTCCTAATCAACTCGTTACCTGTTTTAAAGACAGCTGTCTTAAATAGTCACCTTTATAAAAGACTCCTGTCCATAGACTCAATCAGTCAGACTCTAACCTCTACAACACGGGCGAAACCAAAGAGCTTTCTAAGGATGTCAGGAACGAGATCATTGACCTGCACAAAGCTGGAATGGGCTACAAAACCATAAGTAAGATGCTGGGTGAAAAGGAGGCAAATTGTTGGTGCAATAGTAAGAAAATGGAAGAAATATAAATGACTGTCAATCGTCATCGATCTGGGGCACCATGCAAAATCTCACCTCGTGGTGCATCCTTGATCATGAGGAAGGTGAGAGATCAGCCTAAAACTACACAGAGGGAACTTGTTAATGATCTCAAGGCAGCTGGGACCACTGGTAGTACATTACGCCGTATTGTACTAAAATCCTGCAGTGCCCACAAGGTCCCCCCTGCTCAAGAAGGCATATGTGCAGGCCTGTCTGAAATTTGCCAATTAACACCTGGATGATTCTGTGAGTGTTTGGGAGAAGGTGCTGTGGTCAGATGGGACAAAAATTTAGTTCTTTGGCATTAACTCAACTCGCCGTGTTTGGAGGTGAAACATTATGTTTTGGGGGTGTTTCTCTGCTAAGGGCACAGGACTTCTTCACCGCATCAGTGGGAGAATGGATGGAGCCATGTACCGTAAAATTCTGAGTGACAACCTCCTTCTCTCCGCCAGGCCATTAAAAATGGGTCGTGGCTGGGTCTTCCAGCAAGACAACGACCCAAAACATACAGCCAAGGCAACAAAGGAGTGACTCAAAAAGAAGCACATTAAAATCATGAAGTGGCCTAGCCAGTCTCCAGACCTTAATCCCATAGAAAACTTATGGAGGGAGTTGAAGCTCCGAGTAACCAAATGACAGCCGCAAAATCTTAATGATTTAGAGATGATCTGCAAAGAGGAGTGGACCAAAATTCCTCCTGATATGTGCGCAAACCTCAACATCAACTACAAAAAACGTCTGACTGCTGTGCTTGTCAACAGGGGTTTTACCACCAAGTATTAAGTCTTGTTTGCCAGAGGGATCAAATATTTATTTCCTAATTCAAAATGCAAATAAATTTATATAATTTATACAATGTGATTTTCTGCATTTCATTTTTCTATCTCTCAATGTTAAAGTTAACCTACCCTTAAAATTATAGACTGTTCATGTCTTTGTCAGTGGGCAAAATTACAAAATCAGCAAGGGATCAATTACTTTTTTCCTTCACTGTAGTTGCAGTGAGAGGCAGGACAGGGGTGCATCAAGCTCCTGCTCTAGTGGCCTGCTCTCTCTCTATATATATATGTAGATAGGGGGATGTAAAAAGTCGTGTAGTAAAACTAAAAATTTTGCAGCACACTAACCTCCATAAAAACAGTTTTAAAAGTTTGGCAAGTGTTTGATAAGTACATTCTCCTCCTGTCCTCTGTGCAGTGCCCTTGTGTCTGAATCTGGGGTGTGTGTGAATTTTTTCAACATGCATGCAATAATATGCTGAGACCCAATAGTATTAAACTCTGTGAAATTTTCTTTTATTTCATATATTCCATCGCCATACTATTTCAGTTTTACAGCTTAGTTTAAAAGTAGTTACAGCAGTAGCAGTCGTAGTATGTCTCACAAACAAATAAGGTAAATACCTTCAACGAGCGCTCAGCGGCGTCCCATAGATAGGAGAAGCTTAGACCGAACGCTGCACTTATGCAACGTTTTATTTAACCCATAAAGTGCTGTAAATACTCATATGAATATAAGGGAGGAGGCAAGTTCTAACGCGCATGCTTGAGAAAGGGGGCATAATCCCCTGAAACGTTGCATAAGAGCAGCGTTCGGTCCGGCTGTCTAAGCTTCTCCTATCTATGGGACGCCGCTGAGCGCTCGTTGAAGGTATTTACCTTATTTGTTTGTGAGACATACTACGACTGCTACTGCTTAAACTACTTTTAAACTAAGCCGTAAAACTGAAATAGTATGGCGATGGAATATATGAAATAAAAGAAAATTTCACAGAGTTTAATACTATTGGGTCTCAGCATATTATTGCATGCATGTTGATGGACTCTAGGGAAACAGGGAGCACTTCCCTATTTTGTGACCCATAAATGTATGTTCTCACTCATTTGTAATAGCGGTAATATTTGAATACTGTGAATTTTTTCATCCCACCCTGAGATCTGCTTAGAGTGGGTTCACATTACAGTAATGGCTATGTTGCAGGTATTTGCCAGGGTAGCGTGAAAAAATATGCCATAGGGAATAATAGGGCAGACAAAGCCCTGCATAGGTTATGTTTGCTCTATTTCTCGACGGCATACGCATTTCCTGCAGGACTGAATAAGGTAGTAGACTACGCTATTGAGTCCTGTAAGATAAGCATATGCCACTGGGAAATAGAGCAAACATAGCCCACACAGGACTGTCTGCTCTATTATTCCCTATGGGTCTACCAGGGCTGCGTCGTGGTATGCACCGGGGTATTTTATTCACAGTACCCCGACAGAAACCTACACATGGAGTTCTGCTTTTCTTGCTAATAACCTCAAATAAAGAAATGCAAGCCAGATTTTTTATGTAAATATCAAATAAACAAATTTCTCAGATAGCTATATATATATATATATATATAATCATAATATCATATATATATATATATATATATATATATATATATATATATATATATATATATATATATATATATATATATATATATTATATATATATTATATGTACTATAATTCTTAAGGGGGTTTACCAGTTCCTTCCAAAAGTTCCCTACTATCCCCCACTGTAATACTCTTGTGTAGTGTGCCATAGACAATAGCCAGCACAGCGCCTGCATAGACTGGTTATCTGATCACTCTTTGGTCACTATATGGGGATATTCTTTATTATTCCGGTGACCCTATAGTGGTTACATTCAAATGTTCCTAACTTAAAAAGCGAGTGTATGCCTGTCCAAAATCATGTCTGCCCTTTTTCATTTTCATTGGTACCATTTTACTGTACAAACTTTTTTTGATCACTTTTTATTCCTTTTTTATGAAACTTTATAAACAAAAATATAAAACACCATATGTATTAAATAAAGTAATAATTTTATGCATTGGATTGATACTGACTATTATACATATCACTGAATTACCAATATCCCGTAGCCTCCTTGCAACAAAAAGTATCACTGAAACATTGATAAAGGTGGATAAAACTTAATATTATCCCATTAAAAAGAATATAACTGTTGCAGATTGCAGCTATCTGGAGTAGAAGCAAAGGCATACAGACCGTTGTGGAAGTAAATCCATTTGTGATGTTTACTGGAGATACACAGCCACCATTACATGCTTAACTTGAGTCTTGCCAACATGGAGGGTACAAGAGAGATGCGTAACAGGTACAGTAACAAGAACTAGCATAGCAATGCATAAGCTAAGAAACACTTAACACATAACACAGCGCCACCTGCTGTCTGTATGACTTAAGTTCTTTAACATAAGCTGTAGCTGTTGTATATACTTCAACACCCCTTCTCAACAGCTAAGGCTTAGTCCATCAGGCTGAGCTTCTTCATGAGCCTAGAATGCCTTTCTGTACTCAGAGGCTTCGTGAACATATCTGCGAGCATTTCCTCAGTTGGGCAGTACTGTAATTCCAGAACTTCTTGTTCTTGAAGATCCCATAAAAAATGAAACTTAACATCGATATGCTTGGTTCTTGGGTTGACTCTTTCCATCTGTGCGAGTGCAAGACATCCTTGGTTGTCTTCAAAGACTTTTTATTGGTTCCAACTGCTGTTGACCCAAGTCGTCCAATAGTTGCCGTAGCCAGATGGCCTCTTGACTTGCATGCGCTGCTGCAACGTACTCTGCTTCTGTTGATGAGAGTGTTACACACAGTTGTTTTCTGCAAGCCCAGCTTACAGCGCCACCTGAAACAAGAAACAGATAGCCACTGGTGGATTTTCTGTCGCCCAGGTCTCCGGCCCAATCAGCATCAACGTACCCTATTAGGTTACATTGGTTACTTGTTGGTAACTTCAGTTTAGAGTGCAGAGTTCCCTTTAAATAGCGTATGACTCTCTTTACACTATTCCAATCCTGCTGATTTGGCATTGAGGTTTTTCTGCATAAAATTCCTACGGCTGCTGCAATATCTGGCTCTTGTAGCAGTGGCAATGTACAGCAATTTTCCTATTGCCTTCCTGTATTGGTTATCATTTGTAGCAATTTGTCTTGATTGTTCATTTCTTTCAAATAGTTGGTTTTTCATCGGAGGACTTCACTGCTTTTGCATCTTCCAATCCAAAAGTCTCAATTATTTCCTGTATTTTGTGTTGCTGATTTAGAAGAAAACTTCCATTTTCTTCCCTCTCGATCTGAATGCCAAGGTAGTTACTTATGTTTCCAAGATCTTTGGTCTCAAAATTCTGATTCAAGGTTTGTAGTATTCCTTGTTCATCCCCCTCTCGCTCAAAACAGACTAAAAGATCATCGACATAAAAAAGCACAAAAAGCCATCTGTCTGTCAGTCTCTTCGTGTACAGGCAGGGGTCTGCCTTACTCCGCTGAAAGTCCTCATTGGTAAGGACCTCATTTAATTTCATATTCCATGCTCTGGCGGCCTGCTTTAGACCATATATATTTTTCTGAAGTTTGCATACTAGGTCTGGTCTTTGCTTGTCTTTGAACACTGGTGGTTGTTCCATGTAAATGTCTTCTGTTAATTCACCATGCAGGAAAGCAGTTTTTACATCAAAATGTTTCACCTGCATTTTATTGATAGCTGCTCCCGAGAGTAAAGTTCTGATAGTGGCGTGTTTAACCACTGGAGCGAATGTCTCATCGTAGTCTTCTCCGTATTTTTGTGAGTATCCCTTGGCAACTAGTCTTGCTTTATATCTTTCAATGGTGCCTTCAGCATTGTATTTAACTTTAAAAGTCCATTTACAGCCAATAGCTTTTCTTGCTGTCGGGAGTTCTGTTAGCACCCACGTTTTAGTGTCACGCAAGATTTTATTTCTTCCTCTGCTGCTTTATCCATTTATTGGTTTCCCTGTCCGGGAGTTGAAGACATTTCTTCCCAGGATGCGGGTTCATGGACGCTAACTGCACTCACCTTGTATGAGAGACCGCTGGTGCTTTACCCTTGTTTTCTCTAGCTGAACGCCTTGGTTCTGTATTTGGGGTGGTTGTGTCATCTCACTCATGGTATCGAGTTCATATTGACTTCAAATTCTTGTTTGGAGATGCAGTGGTCGTTTGATCACTGCAATTTTCCCTTCTGTTTTTGATTCTAGTGTAGTCATCACACCATCCTTTAATTCTTCAATAAAAGTGACACTGTTGCTAATAGTAACTCTTTCTGTTTTAGTGTCCAGATTCTGTATCCCTTGCAGTTATCACCATATCCAACTAGAAACTCCCTCCCCTGCTCTGTTTTGTAGTTTGGTGCTTTTATCTTCTGGTATATACATTAATACTTAACAACCAAACACTCTTATGTTTTTTACCTTTGGCTTCTCACCATGCCATAGTTCGTATGGGGTTTTCTCCACTGTTTTAGAGAAAAGTCTTTTTGCAAGTAAGTAGCTGTCATTGCAGCTTCACACCCAGTATTTCTCATGTAGTCCAGAATCCGTTAGCATACATCTGATCATTTCGTCAGGTTCTGTTCTTCCTTTCAGCTACTCCATTTTGCTCTGGTGTGTAGGTACTGTCTTTTGATGCTCTATCCCCTGTTGATTCAGATAGGTCTCAATTTTGTCTCCAGTAAACTCACCTCCATTATCACTTCGCAGTATCAGAGGTTTCCTTTGAAACTTGTTGCCTGTCTTTGTTATGTAGTCCTGTAGCTTATCCAAAACTTCACCTTTCTTTTTCATTAGGTAAATAACTGTGTACCTTGAATAGTCATCTATAGAAGGCACGATATACCTGTTTCCTGCTGGAGTGCTTAATCTCATGGGACCACACACATCACTGTGTATAATCTCAAGTGGTCTTGAGGCTCTGTTCTCACTTGCTTTGGGAAGTGTTGCCCTTGTGGCTTTGGATTTAATGCAACATTCACACCTAATGGTGTTTGAGCAACTGGACAACACAAGATCCTTTGTCACGTTCCTTTTCTGTAGTTCCTGTATGCTGTCAGGATGTCTGTGGCCTAATCTTCTGTGCCACATTTGTATACAGTCATTGTGTCCATATGTGCATTGTTTTACCTGTTCCTTCACCGTACTGAGGTTATACAAGTGCTCATTTATCTTGGCATTAGCTATTACCTTCTTTCCATGTAGGATAGCACACTCGTCACCTTGGAATTTGACAGTAAGTCCTTTAGCTGTCAAGCGTTTCACTGATAACAGTCCACCTTCCAGGCTGGGAACATAAAGTACATCCTGCATTGGTATGGCTAAACTGCCTCCATTTTTACTTGGGCACAGTAAGATTCCATGACCAGTTCCTTCTGCATTAATACTGCTTCCATCTGCAAGATAGATCATTTCTCTTTTAGTTGTGTCTAGCCCTTTGAAGAAGTTCCTATTGCTTGTCATGTGACTTGTTGCACCTGAATCAATGCACCAGCTTTCCAACTTTTGATCATTTGTCGCTTTGAATGTACCATTCCAGTTACTTACATGTGGTTGGGATATAGTGGCTTTGACCTTTTGTTTAGTCCCTTTTGGAATTTGTTTTTGCTGTTCTGCCTTCCATATTGTGCAGTCCTTTTTTAATGTCCCTGCTTGTGGCATCGAAACACGCCCTGGTTTCCTTTTTCTGAAAATGTGTGTCTGTAGCTTTAAGAGCTGTTCCAGCATCGGTGTCTGTGGATTCATGCACAAGTTCCTTTCTCCTTTGGAATTCATCTATTAGCCGAGTCTTTACAAATTCTAGGGTCAGGTCTGCCTCAGTCTGGTCTCCAGAGCATTGATCAGTGCACAGTATGAGTCAGGTAAACTACATAACAATATGGCTGCTACATGACTGTCTTTTATGTCTTCACCCACTGTCCTCAGATGTGTAACCACTTCCAGCATTGCATTTAATGTTCTTGCATGTCTTCTTCTTTACCAAGTCTCATTCTGTATAGTTTTCTGAGCAAAATAACTTGCTGTTTAAACTGGATATTTCATGCAATTTTTGTAATGCATCCCACATTCCCTTTGCTGTATTCTCATGTCTTTATGTGAATTAGCTGGTCATCCTCCACTAACAGACTTATGGTGGCCCTGGCCTGTCTGTTCTTCTTGTCCCATTCCTGGTAATTGATCTGTGGTCTCTCTGTGGTAATGACTTCCCACAAGTCGTCCCTGGATAACAATATTTCCACTTTAAACTTCCATAGCTGATAATTCTCATTGTTCAGCTTGGACACTGTCAGTCTGAGCTCTGAGCTGCTGGCCATTCTGCTGAACCTCTCCTTTGTATATTAGACCCCCTTCTTACTTGTATTCAGGAGATGAGGATCTTTCACCAGGATCTGCTGCTGTCTTGTCTGTTTCTGGGCACTTTGCTTTGTGTTCTGCGTCCTGGGCCCATAACCTGTTGCAGATTGCAGCTATCTGGAGTAGAAGCAAAGGCATACAGACCGTTGTGGAAGTAAATCCATTTAAGATGTTTTGTGATTCACATGTACAGCATGTAATGGTAGCCATGTATCTCCAGTAAACATCTTAAATGGATTTACTTCCACAACGGTCTGTATGCCTTTGCTTCTATTCCAGATAGCTGCAATCTGCAACAATAACCACAATCAGTTATTTGTGCCAAAAGTACAAAAGATACCAGAAAAGTTATACACTGATAACAATTGTATCTAACATTGAAACTTTGTAGGAATTGAATAAGCAGAGAAGCAATAATATGATTCCAGAATGATACAGATAATGAGTAGGGAGTGGAGAAGTCAAGGAGGAAACCTCATGAACTTATCTCTACCAAATCCCACCTATCTAGCAGAGTAATTGCCAGTGACCCCACTCTACAGAGGCACATTAAATTAATCACTATATCAGTAAAAGTTCTCAAACACGAAGGGTGACAATCAGGTGACCATTGTAATGATACCTCCTTGCACTCAAACTTTCCCGCGCATTTCCCCAATATGACAATTATGGTTCATCAGGGGAAAATGGTTGGTGCATAAGAATTACTAACAAAGTAATCTACTGCAAAAATACGTATGATAAAAAGCATAAAAATGCTACATAGATTATACCAGATAAATGAAACAAAACATATACAATGGAGAGCATCATCTGATTTATAAATCCAAAAGCCAAGATGTTACCTGTGATATCAAGTGAATGAGAAACAGTACTGTTGATGAGCTTATCTTCCAAAGATAGAAGGCACTATGGATGCAATGCTATATTGCTATGTATTATGTCTGTGTCACACAGCCATATAGACCCTTTCTCCAGAAAGGGTCTAATAGATTTCCTGCATTGGCACGCCATAATTTGGCATCTAGCTGCCAACGCGACCAGCAAGTGAGTTGTTGGGGTGCTGATGGGCAGCAGAGGGAGCCCACTCCCTCTGTCAAGCACTTAGATGCCACGGATACTATTGACAGCGGCTGTCACTGAGTATGGTATAGGTACAGCTTCTGAGCCTACAGCATGCCAGCGGTGCTTGGGAGATGTGCCAACTTTTGTGAGATATGAGATGACTACTCTTTTCTCAGGAGTCTACAGGACTTTCCAAGAGAGTTGGCAATTATGAAAGGTAAGCTTCATACCTACCAAGTAATGGCAAGGCAGTGTAAAGATGTATCGGCTGTTCAACAGTATATGGGGGCACATCCATGGGTTTAAGTTATACAGTATTGAGAAAAGGACACCCGAATAGACCCACCAGAATGCCCCCCCCTTTTTTTATTGGGAATCGGTGAGAAGATCGTGTGAGAGTTGGTGCACCCACTGTTGGGTCAAGTTTACCATCTTTAACAGGATTATTTTCATACTACTTTTCTACTATTTAATTGCCTCGCTTCAAAAAGTACTGCAGCATACAGCACCATTCACACAAATCAGATCAGATGCCATTAGTTGCTGCTTGGGCAAACACTTAGAAAGGGTGAGGGTAGGGCATTAAACAGCGATAATGTATTGTTTGTCAAGTGAAAGGACATGAGGGATGTCCTTCTATTGGGAACAGTACTTGGCCATAGCAGCCACCTCTTCCAAGTACAAAGTAGCAGTGCAGAAATAAAAAAAAAAAAGCCAGACTACATTCTGTATTTTACAGTTTTTCCATCAAAATAAGACATCCCACAAAGATAATAACAAGTTAAATTTTTTTCAAGCTTAGAAATTTAAGGCCTCCATTGAAAATAAGACCTAGCGGCAGTCATTACTACGGCTCCCCCCACACCATACATTGGTGTTAGCAGATCATTTAGATAGGTCTTACTCTGTGTGGTAGGCTAATTGGAAAAAAGGTGCTCATTTAATGAAAGTGCTTGTCATGATTGTGCCTGACACACCCCCGGCTTTTGGCTCTGGTCGCCGGCCACGGAAGTTGTGGCGAAAGCCATGGTTTCTGACATAACACCTTACAATTGTATTTTCTAGTGTGAACTTGGTCTTCCTCCCTGCATGCCTGATTGATTCCTGGCCAACGCCCATGGCCAGGAATCTTCCAGCACTCCACTGGTTAAGCTTGCTCCTTGTTTGTTTCTGTTTATTGACAGCCCTTTGCTCCTATCAGGTCTTCTGTTGCGTCCACCTATTACCTCCATCCTTTTGGTTTCTGGCAGGTATTTAAGGGCTGTTATACATCTTCCCCTTGCCTGCTATAGGTATTTGCTCCCTGTAGTACGCCCGGTTTTTGCCTTCTGCTCGTTATTGTTACCTGACCTTTGGCTTGCTTCTGACTATCCTTCTGCCTCCTGTATCTGTACTGTGTCTCCCGGCTGTTAACTGACCTTTGGCTTGAACCCCGTTTCTCCCTTTGCCTCTCAACTTTGTACCGCGCGGCCCGCCCAGTTACTTACTTGGACCGTCCGACTACTGCTTTTGTGTTCTTTGTTTGTTTGTCTCTGTCTGTGCACTCTGCTCAGTGTAGCCTTGAGTCTTCTGGTTGGGGCCGGCCTGTTAAGGAGTCGGGTTCCCCAAAAGGCAGGGACAGGGGCTGGGACCAGTGTCAGGGCCTCACTTGTCTGCGTCTTGGTGTGTGTCCCTGAATGGTCCCTTACAGTGCTATTGCTAGACATGAGAGATTGGGACCAATGCTTCTAAAAGAAATGGAGTCACAAGAAATTCAGCATGAAATTCAGGTTTAGAGAGTTATGATGATGGTCCAGAAGATGATGACATTAGGGTCTTTGAATAAATATTGATTTTTGTTCATGAGTACCGGGATCAGTAAATGTACCATAGATTGTTGTACATGGAAATATCAGCATAACCAGCCAAACTCTAAATTCCATCAAGAATTTCTTGTAATTCTGTTTGTGATATATTAATAAATTATGATTTGTTTTGTTCAACAATAAATGTGAATTCTTGTTCATGATAAAATAAGACATCCCCTGAAAATAAGACCTAGCGCGTCTTTAGGAGCAAAAATTAATATAAGACACGGTCTAATTTTCAGGGAAACAGGGTATATGCGAGGGACTGAGCTGTCAAATCAAGTGCTGAACCTGTAGAGCACAATGTGGAAATGGAGTGTGTGTTAAAAACTGTCTGAGCACAAAATACTAATTGCAGACTAAGTTCACAAAGTCCCTTTTATTTGGTAATCAATAATGTGGGGACCCTAGTACATTTGGAAGTGAAGCCGCACTTATACCAGTGAAGTCCCCAAAACTGGAAAAAAGGCAATGTTCTGAAAAATGCTGCATTGTGTGTTCCAAAAGAGGGATAACAAAGGGCATACTTTGCTACTGTGAAACTTTCCCTAAGCAACTTGGCCTTTGTAAAAAGAATTGTTTAAGCATATACCATGCGTCACTGGAATTGTAATTTTATTCTGTATTTAACTCTTTACTGACACTTGACGTACCGGTACATCATGATGTCGGGAAGTTCCTCCACGGACAAGCAAAAGGGTAACAATGTTTTGAACTTTTGACTTTCAGGCTCCATATCTCGCCATCCACTACAGCTTTGATTATGAGACTACCATCACATTTAAGTCAATCATTTTGGCTATCTCGTACATCAGTTTGATGCAACTATTTAGCATATGCTTAATTATGCAGATTCTTGTCATGTAACTACATTGTTACTGTTCTAAAAATCAAAACTTTTATTTTTATTAACTTGCTAGTGTTTTGTAAATCCACTTTTTGGGTTTCAACACTGCCTGCATCCAAACATGCCAGATTCAAACATGTTCCACTCATGTCGTTACGAATACAGCTTTTTCTTCAACTCAACCAACAACTGTTCGACTGGGTTGAGGTCTGGGGACTGTGAGGAGCAATCCAGCAACTCTACTTTATTTTCATTGAACCATTTCATCACCCATCTCGGTAAATGCTTCAGGTCGCTGTCCTGCTGGAACACTATGTTGTCCTTTTCAGACCCATAGTACTCGAGTGTATGAAGTAACTCATCTTGTAGAATACTCACATATAGCTCAGCATTGAGATCACCATTGATCCTCGTCAAGTATCCAACATCTTTGGCTGTGAAACAACACCATATCATCAGGTTTCCTCCACCGAACCGGATAGTTTCTTCAATTTCTCGATATATTAGCCTCTTTTCCTCTTGATTCTTCCAAATCGGTCTATTGACTTTCACCTCATCGCTCCAAATCACCCGTTTCCAATCTTCCATTTTTCATACTTTTTTGCAAACTCGAGCCAATGTTTATTATGACGATATTGAAGTCGAGGCTTCTTCACCTTTTTTCGAGCCATCATTCCAGACTTGTCTAATGCATGTTGCATGGTGCTTGCATGGAAGTCTGAGATCTCACCCCCTTACAAAGCCTACGACCATCTCCACTGCTGTTTCTATCGCGTTAGAACTGATAGACCTTGTGATGAGCCGCCGACTTGTTAAATCCAATATTTTGCCTGGACGTCCACCTCATGGCTTTGGAATGAATGGACAGACTTTATTTCATATTCTTCCAGCTGTCATGGCACTCCTGTAGTGCAGTTTGGCATTTTTCTTGGGTGAGTGACCGCTATCGATAAGCTGGATGATGCGGTTTCTCTCGATTTGAACCAGTGACCTTTCGCTTGGGAATCAGCCTAATAACACACTGAGCTAGTAGGGAATGTGAGAACAAGTTGTAATTTGTATTATACAAGAAAAAAAAGATAGTGCTACCACCCGGAGCGAAACAATAACAATGCAGTTACATGACAAGAATCTGCAGAACTAAGCTAATTAGTTGAAAGTAAAATTTATGCATGAGATAGCCAAGGTGATTGTCTATAAAATGATGGTAGTCTTATTTTCAAAGCTGTAGTGGATGGTGAGGTATGGAGACTGAAAGACAAAAGTTCAAAACATTGTTACCCTTTTGCTTTTCAGTGTATGTAGTGGGCTTTCTCAGCAAGACTGCTTCATAGGAGTCGGGTGTGGGTTGCTAATTACAGCTGACACACACCGCTAACAGCAAGGAATGGAGCCGGCTGGAAGGCGTTGAGGAAAAAACGAAGAGTTGAAAAATTATAACTGACTGTCGAGAAGGGGTTAAAATCCCTTTTTCTACTTGGGCGTGATATAATCTGCAAAACATAGAATCTCCTTAACATTGAAATTGCAACACCAAGAAAGAAGTCTTAGAATCATGGAAATCACAGGATAGAAAGTCATGTAATGGCATGTAAATAATAAAAAATAGAAATAAAGTATCAAGTATGAGCGCTCCTTTCAGAAATACACGCACTTACTTGCCTTGGCATGCTATCAATGAAGCTATCTATTTTTGTTGAATAAATGTTATGCCATGCTAAATGCACTAGGGCACACAAAGCATCAAGGTTGGCTACTGGCAGCTCCCTTTTACAATTGCCATCCAATGATGTCACATACAGTTGAAGCCAGAAGTTTACATACACTATATAAAAAGACACATATGCATATTTTTCTCACTGACATTGTCAAGATGATAAATCAGGTGTGGAAATTATCTTTTGTTCCATTCCTTTATGCAATTAAATATCTCCTCCGAATTATATTATTATTACAGCTGTCGACAGCCGGAGCTCGAGAGATACGATCCACACCTTCCGTTTGGGACATAAATCTGCTCTATTAACAGGAAGTAACAGTTTGATATCTTCTACGTATTAAGAATCACATGATCATTCTATCATTGGCTAATTGGCTGTTGCTGAAACCTCATAGTCTCCTGTATCTACATAAGGTTGCTAGGCATTCGTTGATAAGAGACATTCTGAGAGAGGAATTTCTTTAGTTTCTTGATATAACTTCTCGCTGAACCAGACACTGCATCCGTTCCAAGTAAAGCTGTGGAAAATATCTGATACTTCGATAAGGATGTATAGCAGTAAAAGCAGTTTAAACAAACTATCTGATGACCTTAATAAGAACATAAGGATGAAATAGACTTGGATGTTTTTTCCTTAAATTACCAACTTGACAACATAAAATCAGAATGAACCTTACCTGTTTTAGATCTATTAGAATTACCAAAAATATTTATATTTGCCAAATGCCAGAATAATGAGAAAGAGATTTTCTAAGGCATTTTTATTACTTTCTGCAAAGTCAAAAGTTTACATACACTAGGATTACTAAGCCTTTAAACAATATGAGACATCCCATATGATGATGTCATGTCTTTGGAAGCTTTATTGGCAACATCTGAGTTAATTAAAATACATCCACAGATGTGTCTCTAAGGCACACCAGAAACACACTGCTGTGTGTAACATCATGGAAAAGTCTAAAGAAATCAGCCAAGTTATCAGGAAGAGAATTGTGAACTTTCACAAGTCTGGATCATTCTTGAGTGCAATTTCCAGATACCTGAAGGTGCCTCTTTCATCTGTACAAACAATTATACGCAAGTACAAACAAGATGGGAATGTCCAGCCATCATATCGCTCAGGAAGGAGACGAGTTCTGTTTTTCAGAGATGAATGTGCTTTGTTCCAACATGTGCATATCAACCCAAGAACAAAAGCAAAAAACCTTGTGAAGATGATGGCCCGAAGTTGGTAAGATTGTGTTATTATCCACAGTGAAACAAATACTGTATCAACATGGGCTGAAAGGCCACTCTTACAGGAAGAAGTCATTGCTCCAAAAGAAACATATAAAATCCAGATTAATGTTTACAAATGCACAAAGAAAAAAAGACCTACATTTCTGGAGCTATGCCCTGTGGTCTGACGAAACTAAACTTTAACAGTTTGGCCATAATGACCATCGATACGTTTGGAGGAAAAATATGAGAAACCTAAGAACACTATCCCAACTGTGAAGCACAGGTGTGGCAGAATCATATTGTGGGGTTGTTTTGCTGCAGGAGGGACTGTGCACTTCACAAACTAGATGGCAGCATGAGGAAAGGAGATTATGTGGCAATACTGAAGCAACATCTCAAGACATCAGCCAGGAAGTTAAAGCTTGGCGGAAATGGGTCTTCCAAATGAACAATCAAAAAACAAAATCTGGTTAGCACATCTGTTTTGAAAAATAAACGTATAGGTGCACACTGTGGCAGTCTAAAGCTATGCAAACGCAATACAATATCAATAGCACTCTATAAGGCACTAAAACGGTCAAAAAGGACATAAGAATTTTGTGGAACAGCATTTCTGCTACTAAGGAATACATGAAGTTTTTATCAAAACTGTAAATGCCCACCTACCATGGCAGGGTGACCCCAATTCAGGTGGTAACCTACACTGCATGTTACCTCTCTTGATGTCTGTTCAGACCTCCACATTTCAGGGTTAGAAGGCTCCAGCTATAAACCTGATCTGATTAAAAAAAACCTGTGTAGGTGGGTGGAGTGCTTAAAGGGGTTTTGCCAGGACGTGCCTTATCTGCTAAGAAGCAAATGTAAATAAAGCAATGCTGAGCTGAGAGAGAGAGAAACAGCCAGAGCACAGAGCCATGCATAAGGGATTGTGTGAAATGTTCACTCAAATAATCCAACTACAACTAGTGGATTCTGTATACAAAACGACAACAGCTTTCTCCACAGCCTCTTGAAAGCTCCTTCAGCCTCTTGAAAGCTCCTTCATGTTCCCTGTCATCAGATAAAGCAGGGGTCTACTCAGATAATCACATTACAACTAGTGGATTCTGTATACAAAACACAACATATTTCTACAAGGTGCCTTGAAAGCTCCTTCACGCTCCCTCTCCTCAGATAAGAAGTGTGCTCTGCACAAGCCCGGCCAGCAACTCTTGTCACTCTGCCTGGTCGCATCTAATGCAAGCTTTTAAGTAACTAAGGGCAGATAAGGCAGCCTGTAGCTCTCTCAGGCTGCAATTTTTTTAATCACATATATTTAGAAAAGTGATTAAATACCCATTTTGGAGGATCCCACGTCAACATTACATCGTGCAAAACCCCTTTAAGACAAATGGGAACATGCCACCTCCCAATACAGACAGTCAAAAAACAAAATCTGGTTAGCACATCCGTTTTGAAAAATAAACGTATAGGTGCACACTTTTGTGGCAGTCTAAAGCGATGCAAACACAATATCCTTAGCACTCTATAGGCACTAAAAACGGTCAAAAAGGACATAAGAATTTTTTGGAACAGCATTTCTGCTACTAAGGAATATATGAAAAAATTTGAGGTTCTTAGTGTACATTTTTTATCAAAACTGTAAATGCCCACCTACCACGGCAAGGTGACCCCCAATTCAGGTTGGAGCCTACACTACATGCTACAATGACCCAAAGCATACTGCTAAACTGGCTACAAAGTGGCTTAAGGAGGACCAAGTCAATGTTTTGGAGTGGCCATCTCAATCCTATTGAAAATTTATGGTTAAAGCTGAAAAGACAGGTGCGAGCAAGGCGACCTACAAACATGGCTCAGTTACATCAATTCTTTCAGGAGGAATGGGTAAAAATTCCTACCAACTGTTGTGAGAAGCTTGTGGAAGGATATCCAAAACATTTGACCCAAGTCATACAGTTTAAGGGCAATGCTACCAAATACTAATGAAATGTATGTAAACTTTTGACTTTGCAGAAAGTAATACAAATGCCTTAAAAATTCTCTCTCTCATTATTCTGACATTTGGCAAATATAAATAATTTTGGTAATCCTAATTGACCTAAAATGGGTAAGGTTTATTCTGATTTCATGTCAGACATTGAGAAAAACATACATATGTGCCTTTTTTTATAGTGTATGTAAACTTCTGGTTTCAACTGTATATTCTTGATGAGAGACAAGTCTGGGTATGTTGCAGGCCATGGTAGCATGTTAATGACACATAGTCTGCTCACTGTAGCATAAGCATCATGTGGCCTGGCATTGTCATGATAAAATGAAGACTAGAGGGTCTGGCTACCATACATTATGCCACCCCACACCATATTCCCAGAAGTAGGACCAGTGTGATATTCCTTGTGAAGGCCCAAATTATTGAGCGACAAATAGGTCACATAGTCTCCAAAAAAAGGGAATCCCACAAGAGAACAGAGAGTGACTTCTAATAACAAATAGGTCACAACACAGTACTTCTTATCTTCTTTACGTGTAATACAGCTTTTAATACGCTTTTGACTTATAATTTCAATTATTAAAGTGGTAGCGTAAGCACACAAACAATATTGAAAATAGATAATTTGCGGTTATTCGTAGTCTTAACAGCTTCTCACGGCAATTTCAAAGCGGCATTAGATATATGCACCCAGGTAGTAATGCTGTTCAGACGCTCAACATATCGTGGTCAGCGGACCTCCAAACTAATTCCCTCACAGGATCATGAAGACTGCACGACATTTTGGGGGACACACCCCCTTGTCAAGTGCTGACCACGATTTGTTGAGGAAGCCTAACGCGAAACACGTGTCGGGACTGTGCTGTTATGCGGTGGCTTGTACATGTAACTTGGTGAGGGTGTGACTATTCATGTTTGTTATCTTTAGATGAAATATTATGATATTGTGGGATTTAAAATATGCACTATTATATTGAGATGAGATTATATAGTTATTTTATCATATATTTACTAATGTGTTACATGCTGTTATCTTTCATGAATATTCCTTATATATGTTATATGCTATATATTATTGTTTGTGGATATCATTTTTACCCTCCTAGCCTAGTCCTGATTGCTACTGTATTACCATGTTCAGTATTTATTAGGTACTTTGTTTATATTGTTTTACTATATTATAATAACGAATAGAGATATCTACTTTTTTTTTCTTTTTCAACATGCTTTATTGAGACAGTAATAAACATCACTTAATATGCATATGTCTGCTCGTATCTTACAAAAGATTATATAAGCATATAACATGTCAACTAACAACATACAATCTTCCAATTAGCTTTTCACAGCTATCACTGTAGTATAAACTAGAGCATAACATCTGGCAGTATCAAAATTTGAAAAGTTTTTCCAATGGCAGAGTGCCAATACTTCCCATCCCTCTCCCGTCGGACCGCCCCCATCCCCCCCCGCCACCCCACCACCCCCGTCATCTGCATGCGATCCACCGAGAGAGCGACAGGTTACATACCTCAGGAATGTGACAACTAGATTCGTCACTAAATGCAATAAGACCTAATATGTGTCTGAACCGTTGGCAAAAAAGAAGAAGAAAGCAAATATAAAAGCAAACAAACCAATCTGTAAACTAGTTCGGACGAGGCAGAGTATCCAGCCCATCTAGGCGACCCTAACAAATTATACCCAAAGCTACATTTTATGTGGTACACCTGAGGAGAGGGAAGGAAGGGGAGGGAAAAGAAAGGGGGGGCAAAAGCTGCTCAGAGCACAGAGGTCCGGTCAAGTCGAGTCTCTGTACTCCTGGGAGTCGACAAAGAACAGCCAGTCGCTCCATTTCCTGTAAAACCTATCCAGGGAGTTTTCAGTCTCCGCTTTCAACTCTTCCATCCTTTGAAGGTGGAAGATTTCCCTGTACCAATCATCCAATCATTAATGGACGGACTCTGAGCTGCTCTCCACAGCCTTGGAATTTATTTTTTATCTTATTTTAATGGGGAAATTTTCCTTTTATTTTCTTAAAAACCCTTTAAATTATTTAATCAAAATATTTTTTTTTTGGGAAATCAACCCCCTAGTGACTAAGCAATTTTTTCCCTGTTTCATATTTTTAGGTCTTTTGAATTTTGTTTTCAATTATTAAAAGGTAGGAAAAATTTATTTTTTTTTTTTTAAAAATGTTTTAAATTGAAACCAGAAATTAAACAAAATAAACAATTGGGGATTTTACAAAAATTTTTTTTAAACATCAAGTAAAAAACAAAAATCTTTTTCCAATTTTTTCACAGCTTAAGGAAAAACCGAGCAAACATTGGGGATATCAAAATTTTGAAAAGTTTTAAAGGCCGAGGCCCCCCCCCCCCCCACGGGGACTCGGTACCACCTTGAGAGAATTTTTAAAATTAGCTCTGGATACGATAAAGAATCCCATGCGTCGGCCGGGCTTATTCCACTGCCCCCAGCAATAAATTCCCAATTCCTTCTCCCAACTCCCCCTGAAACAGGGTTTCCCGGGTTTGCCTCTTAGGGCATGTTTATATAACTGAGATGAGTGGCGTGGAGCCTGCCGTTAAACGCACGGGGTTCGAATCCCGAGGGAAACCCACCCAACAGTTTAAAAGTCTTTTGGGTGTCAAAGTAGTGTTTATCTGCTGTATGGACCCACACTTTGGGGTTTTGGGTTTTCTGTGCCACCACCCCTTCCTGTAGGGTTTTAAAAATGGCATTTTATAAATTTGCAAAACCGTCAAAGGTTCCGCCCGTATTATCTTGGTATAGAAAAAAAGGCGCGGAAAAAATTTTAAATTTCGGGTTCCCCATAATTGGCACAGTGGGCCCCGGGGGTGCGTAAACTTATGGCAACCTGTGTTTTCTAAAAATAGATGTAGTAAATTGGGGGAGATCAAGGGGAAGCATGACAACCGCTGGTCCTGAAACGGGGCCTACCCAGGGTAGAAAGGCCAACACCCAGCAAGTGGGGTCTTCAAGTTTTTTACCCAGGATTTCGAGGTCTTGGCGGGGGGAACCACCCAAAAGTACAGTTTCAGATCGGGAAAGGGCCAACCCACCACCCCTTTTTACTTCTAGTAAAAAGTCCCCCTGGCTACCCTTGGTTCGTTTTTTTTTTCCCCAGAAAAACTTACCAAAACATTATTCGGGGTTCTAAAAAAACCCAATGGGAAGGAGACGGGGAGAGTCGGAACAATACAGGACCCTTGGGGAATGACCTTTTTTAAGGATACTAATGGGGGTGTCCAGGAAAATTTCCCTTCCGCCCATTTGTTCGGGTTGGCCTTAAAGTTTTGAATGGGGGGGAAAAAATCAACGGGAAAATATCACTCAAATTTTTGGAGACTGAACCCAAAAATATGTAAAAATGTTTGCCCCCATTTTAAAGAAAATTTTTACGCTGAAACCCCGCCTTAATTTCCCCCGGATCCGGGGAAAAAAAACTTACGCGACGCCTTGGACCAATTCACTTTGTAATTACTAACCGGGCCAAATCTTCCAACACTTCCCAGGGCAGGAAAGGGGGAAGACCCCCGTTGTGTGCCCGAAAGAAGAGTCATGGCAAATCCCGGCCCCATTTTACTGTTTGTCTCCGATCTGCAGCCCCCTGATCTCCCGACCCCGCCCTGATGGGCCCCATCAAGCACTCCATCCCAAAACACATACAAATGGGGGAAGAAAACACCTTGTTTGTCCCATTGCGAAGTCAAATGGCTGGGACAGGGCCCATTCCCCTGATCGTGCCGAGGGTTCGGTAGAGAGCCATGACTCGTAGCTAACAGGCTCTTTCCCCCATTTGACAGAGGGACGGTTTTAAATGCCAATCCCCCCTGTAAAACGTCTTCTCAGCGTCAATGGACAGTAACATTAGTGGAGTCGGGCCCCCTCCTTGATGATAATCAGGGGAGAAATTTTCAGGGTTTTGTCCCTTGCCCTCTCCCTGGGAAAAACCCTTGGTCTATAGGTTAGGTCTGTCGGGGTGGTGTTAAGTCATTGGCGATGAGCTTGGGCGAACTCTTGGCTCGGTATTAAGCAGTGAAAGGGGGCCTAAACTCCGAACATTGGGTTTTTCCCGGGTTTTGGGGAAGAACTTTGATTGGGGGCCTTTTAAAAAGATGGGGGGAAGGGTTTGGGTTTCCCCCTAACGAATTAAACGAGCCCCAAAAGGGGGGCTGCCAGCTATTTTTGAATACCTTTAGAATTTTGGGGGGAAAAACCCTCTGGGCCGGGCTTTTTCCCCGACCAGGGAAGAATAAAGCCCTAGTTCTTGCGTCGGAAAAAGGGGGTTATGCATCCAAACGACCTTCCCCGTGAGGCCCCCGGGCTGGTTTATAAAGGGCCCGCAGGTTCCCAAAATTTGAAATCTCATTTTGGTCGTGCCGGGGGAGGGAGACCTTAGAGTTCCTTAGTACGAAAAAGAATTATCTAAGATTTCCCGTTTTAAAAAGTTGACCCCGCCTCCCTAGTCTTAAAGGGGAACATTATTGCGATTTTTTATCCCTTAGGGGGTTGAGCAAACATTTTTTCCCGGTTTGTTGTCCCCAGGAATTTTCCGCACGATTTTTTTCCCAAATTTGGGGGTTTTTTTGTCTAAAGCTTCTTAAACTCTTCCTTTTCTGCATGGTTCCCGCAAATCCGAGTCAGCCAGGGGCTTTTTTTTAAGGGGCTTTCAAGTTCCGCCAGTTTTGTTAACGTTTTTTAAGTTGAAAAAAGCCCCCCCCCCCGCTTCTCGCTTTAGGGGCTCAGTGCTTGATTAGCATCCCCAAAAGGGCACACTTTAGTGATTCCCCCTTTTATTTAGGGCGATAGGGTTTAAGATGCGTGTTTTGGGGAAAAAAAAATTAATAGTTGGGACAGGCGCCACAAAACTGAATCATTAAGACGCTTCTTTAACTCCAATTTTTAAATTCTTAGGTGCACTGGGGGATCTCAGCTCATTTACACCGGGGTTGATCGGAGAGCAAAATTTCCCAACTGGGTTTAAGGCCCCAGGCAAAAGAGCTGCGGAGGAACACGTAGTCTTTTCTACGTATCCTCATGAGGAAAAAGTAGAAAGTTATATCTGCCTTTGGTGGAAAATCCCATCACACAGAGCTGCTATCGTGCAGGGCCTTGGTTCTATTCAAACTGTGGACGAGACCCGACGAGCATCCCCTTTTGGTGTCCGTACCTGGGCAAAACTATTTAAAAGTCCCCCTGGATAAAATTTTCCCCCGGGCGAAAATGTTTAATTGTTAGTACCCATGCAGAAAGTGGTTGGCCCGGGTTTGGGGGATAAATGTTTTAAGGGAATAGGGGATCCTCCAAGTCACATTGACAAAAAGATATCGGGCTCAAATTTACATTTTTAACCCCTGAACTTTAACCGGGAATCTTTATGGGAAAAAAAAATGGCTACACCTTTGGTTTTGGGTCGGGTTTCTACTGCAATTTCAGTGGGGAAAAATATCATTTTTGTAAGAGTCAATGCCCCTTAGGGGAGGGTTCCTCTGCACCCAAAAATAACGGTCTTCTGCTTAGCTAGCAAAGGGGAAATTTTGCATCGCTTCTCCGGCACATTAAACCCCTTTTACATTGAGAAGGGTATTTTGAAAAAATCGCCATGGTACAGGGAGGATGAACAATCAACCCTGCAAATTTGGGAAAGTAAACAATCTGCCCCGCCGAACAAACCAAAAAAAATGAACCCCAAAAATACAATGTAGAGAACCAGCAATGAAGGCCTAAAAGCCATTACAGGCCAGGAAAAAAGCTCCCCCTTTAGAATCAACCTCTGTAAGACAAAACCATTCCTCAGGCACCTATTGGGGGAGGAGGGGGAAAGGAACCCTTCAACCCTAAGTGGGGAAAAAGGAATAAGACCGAAACCAAAAAGGGAAATAGGTCTGGTGGGGCCCAGGAAAAAAAAAGGAAATTTTAGTCATAAGCAAGGGTCAGAGAGTGGCATAATGGACACAGTGGCCAAAAGGTGTCCCGGGGGGACCCGGGGCCGGGTTTGAAACCCGACCCTAAGGGGTGTCGCCAACCCCCTGTTCACAATCGATAACGGGTGCTAGAAAGTGGTCACAAAGGGGTCCCATGGGCCCGTCGCCTCGGAGGTTTAAACCAGAGGGGGAGTTGGCAACCTGAGGCATTGGAGCAGCAGAGTCCCAACCCGGGGGGAAAAACCTTGGGAAGCTTCGTGCTGTAAAGAAACCCGGAAATTGCCGAGTTTAAAGTCTCCCTGCCCTCCTCCGTCCTGACATTTTCCGAAAAGGGGAAAACCCCCGCGTACGCTATCCTTTTATGCGCGGGCCGTAAAGGCTTCAAGCAGACGAAGTCCCAAGAGATGTCTCGGCAAGTTTTGGGAACAGGGCCAATTAACCCCCCCCAAAAAAAAATTTTTGGGGGTCAATCTGCCCTTTCTTCATTTGCCTCCTTTATGGTATAATAATGAAGTTGACATATTACGTCCCTTGGCGATATCCTGGCTCATGGGACGAAGAGCCCTATGAGCCCTGTCTATCTCGACAGGAGAATCATCAGCTTTTCCCATGAGCATTAAATAGCTTTCGCAGATATGGGATTAAGTCCTATGGTTTGACCGACACAGAGAGGCCTCTAATTCTAACATTGTTCCTTCTGTTTCTATTCTCCAAATCGTCAAACTGGTCGACCAAGTGTTGATGGAGCGATTGCTGCGACTGGAGTGTCGTTTGCAAGTCCAGGATAGATTTTTGGACCGAAGAACGCGTGGATTCCAAAGAGTCAAATCTGGCCTGAAGTGCAGATACGTCAGCTTTGACCTCTCCCAGATCCTGCTGCCACGATCGTTTGATATCAGCTGCCATAGCTGCCATGTCATTCTTGGTTGGTAAAAGCGTTAATAGCGCCTGCAGCTCTGGGTGGCCTTTAAGGATTCCCAGGGCTTGGTTTTTTGTGATGTCAGAAGTATAATCAGATGGACTTCCGAGATCGGAGCAAATATGAGAGTGATCCAGAAAGGAGTCCTGGGTCATCGTTAAGACATTGGTATTAGGCCCACTAGGTAACCTCCGGGGACTGCCTGATGGGGACACATGTGGAGCCCATGACACCTGAGACCCGTCAACACCAAATGGGCCCTCAAGTGGGTCTGGTACAGTCTCTTGAGAGCACACCCCTGGGCCATCTGCACAGGGATGGGAACACAGTGAGTCCTTCCTGTATATACTGGGTGACACCAGCGACAGCGCTTGCGACCGTTCCCTCTCATAGTGGCATACACATCCTGAGTTGGCTCCCAGTCCCCTCACCCTTGCCTCATCATCTCTCAGGACATGGGACTCCTCAAGAAACCCTTGTCCACAGTCCTCATCCTCCTCTGGACTTCTGCCCCCACTGTGCTCCTCCAATTGAGCCATGGATAGGGAGAGTCCCTGCGCTGGCACCTGCCCATCTGTCCCTGGCACCCCTCTAGCCCACCGCACAGGGACATAGTCCTGGTCTCCCCCGGCCCCAGCAGCCTCTGTACCTTTTGGCCGGTGTGTGATCCGGTCTCCTCCTTCCTCGGCGGTGTTGGCAACTGGCGGCGCCTCTGAGACACCACCGGGCTTCTCTCTGCGGGATCTCGTGCCGGTGAGGGGCGAGAGACACCCCGGACATGTGGTGCTGCAGGCGCAACTCCGGTGCCACAGCATCTCACCGTTGCGTCTTCCTCCTCTGCGTGGGGGCCCTGGGAAGCCGGCTGGGTACCTGTGCCCTGCGCCGACTGTCTCTGCTGCGGTCAGGTCTCCGGTGATAACGGCCGGTCGTCCATCTGCGCGTCGCCTCCTGCCACTCCACCGGATGTCTTCCGCTCCGGGAGGGTGACGTCCACTCGGCCCCGATGCTCAGCTTCTGCGGCCCCCGCCCTGTCCGGCGAGGGACACATTCCGATGCGGGCGATCCCCGCCGGGTCTCTGACAATGGCGCCAGATCCTCCGCCTCATCTCCCGAGGCCCCGCAGCTCGAGTCTCCTCCTCTTCGGGAAGATGGCGAGCGCAATTCACCATGAGGGTCCCAGGGGAGGGCCGTGCTCCCCGCAGGTAAGGTGCAAGGGCCCCGCGGGTAACGGGAGTCCTCCGTCGGCGAGGTCCGTCGGTCTTGGGTCGCAGGTACTGCTCGCATGCCTTCCACCGCGGCTCCGCCTCCTGCCATTGTAGAGCTAGGCTCCCGTCTGGGAAGGGAAGATGGCGCCCGCTCCGTCATGCCTGCCGCAGGTTCCGGGTTCTCGCGCTTCTGGTGCAGGGGCTCAAAGAAGTTTTTAATTGGCCCACTGGGCACCGGAGTTCCAGGAGCAGTCCTGGACCCCTTCTTGGCCCTTTTGGACGGCATTTTAAAGCTTTAGCCACTCTCTGAGTAGTAGGCCCACACGGAGCTCCTACAGCGTGCGTCCTCCTGCCACCATGTCAGGCCACGCCCCCAAAGATATCTACTTATAAGCTAGTGATTGAGCTATGTACGTATTTAAATAGTAATTTAATAAGTTTGAGTTGTAAAGTATGCAAACAGTTAATCTCATTTTAACACAGGGTTAAATACAAATCAATTGCACACACATGCATAGTTATTTTAAAAGTAGCTTGCATTGGTATTTTGGGTAACTTGAAGGTGGGTCAGAGTTGGTTAAGGGTACAAACCAATAGGAACATTACTGGGATGGATCCTGCTATTTCTAGTTCAATGCCCAAAATAAGTACATGCATGAGTTAACTTCAGAGTCACACCCCTACATAAGAAGGGGATGTGGGGGAGCCAAGCGTATGAACCTCGATGAGTAGGAGCCAACAAACCTTGCCAAAAGGACAGAGGGCCATGTGGTGGAAGCAGCCATGATGCCTATTCGGAAGAAATAAAAGGACGGGTTTACCTATCTACACATCTAACACACATACTCTCAAAAGGGGTAATGTAAAGCATACTTTGTTATATATTTTATGTTTCTGTAACTTGTAACGTTATAAGCCCAGATGCGAATATAAACATAAAACTCCACTTTCTTTAATAAAGAAGTTGTCTGTGAGACCACCGTTAAATACATATTTTGCTGAAGACCTAGAAGATGCGTTAATTTTTAAACAAGGATATTTATATTGATAAAGAAGCATCAACTCATAACAAAATTCTCACAATAATCATAGATCTGTTATCTTGTCATTAACGAAATATATTGCCCACTACATTACTTTTCTACACCGTCTTCAACTGGCGGTTAGCCCATGTGTATCTACGTAGGCTGAACACCAAACTTCATCTTATCACCATTAGATGTCACTGAAACACTGGGGAGAGAAGTAAGAGGAGGAGCCGGGGAAATTGTTGGGGAGGAGTGAGTCCTGTGTTAGTTGAGACAGAAACAGGAGAGGTAAAGAGGATATTGAGATGTGAATAAGAGGAGTAGGAATATATACTTGGTTACCTCTTGGTTGTAGCCGTGCCGGATGCGAAGACTTTTGAGCAGAGGAAACAGGTAGTCAACAAGTGGATGGAGAGGAAGACTCCCATCCCACAGGCTAAAGAACTTGTGGAAGAGGAGGAAGTTATAACAGATGGTTCCTAGCAAACCTTGAGTGAAAGTTAAGAAACTTTCTATCAATAACCTTCCTGTTATCTCCAAATCCAAGTTTATTAACCTTTTAGGCCATAATGGTCATCTTGATGGCACTCCTGACTTGCCTGTATTACACAAGCGTAGTTCAGCCAGATGGAAACTGTAGAAGGCGGAGCCTACAAAGAGAGTGCCGTCTGTAGAGCAATGCTAAAACCTCCCATTACCCCGATTTGTAGTTATGGTGTAATTCGTGCTGCTGGAAGACTGGAAGGAAAGATTGGAGTGTGTGGCTCTCTTGGGTAACATGGTGCCACATCTCAAAGCTGAGCTAACGCTGATTCCCCCTGGAGGAGTGACGCCCCTGAAAGTGTTGAAGTAACCTGCAAACATAGTCTTCCATCAAAAAACAAATTAAGTTTATTTAGACAATCTAACAGTAAGGCGAGACGGAGTCTTTAGGAGGCTCGTTATTGAGAAAATGCAATCTTGTCCACCACAGAACAAAGCGATCCCTGTTTGTGAGTAACGACTAAAGCACTATCTAGAATTACATCGGCAACTCAGCGCAGTAAGAAAGGAGGAAGAACACTCCTCGGTCCACCTTAGCTAAGGTGGGGATCTTGCTGCGGGATCAATTCTTGGTAGGCCTGAAAAGTAAACCGCTCTAGAGGACACTGTGTGAACGGCTAATGCTGGATCCCTATCTCTCCCTACACCAGATCCTAAAGGAGGCTATTACGCTGGATAAGAAGGAACAAGTGGGGACTCATGCAGAGACATTGTCCCACCTGCTGTTTGCTACGAACCATTGATAATTCTTTAGAACCTGGGTAATATTTTTTATAAAACCACTCCTGGATGAAGCACTTGAAGGGAACCTATCAGGTGGTTTATATTACCCTCTGAGAGCAGGATGTGATTGAGGGAGAGAAGCAGGATTATACAGTGTATAGTGATTTAGAATTTATATGACTTGGAGCAAGGTTTCTGAGTACAAAGCAGAGAAAAAACCTAAACGGCCGCCCACACATACATGATTATCACTGTTACACACACTAATGAGGAAAGCTGTCAATCACATAATGAAGGGTGTGGTCAGCAGGACTTTCAGTGTCAATTAAGGAGTCCAGTCAGTATTTTCTTTGCTTTTTACTCAGAAATCTTGCTCCAAATCATATAAACGTATATATCACATAGCTCCGCTTGTCTCCCTCTATTACATTCTGATCTCAGATAGGGTAACATAAACCACAAGACGTACTACTTTAAAGTGGTGGGAGTTTTGAGGCGGAATCCACTCTCAACAGCGGGACATCAGCGACGAATAAACCCAGAAGGCCCTTTTCCAAACCTGAGGGAATATAGTACAACACCTTGCACAGGTCCTTTTTGATGCTGGAAATGTACAGTGAGGTCCCACAAATCTTTGAAGCGAGACAACTTTTGCTAATTTGGTATTTATACATTACCAACAATGAATTGAACCAAAAACAATTCAGATCAGTTTAGAAGTTCAGCTTTCAGCTTAATTCAGGTTAAACAAAAATGATTGCAAAAAAAACACACTCTCCTTCCATTTCAGGTCTCCAAAAGTAATTTCTAACACTGGCGGTTGAAAACTCCATTGTATGGCAGTATTAGAAACGCACACTGAAGATCTGATCTCCCATGGACAACACAAGACCCGTTTACCTCCTTTTGAGCTCTGTCAAGGCTTTACTGCAGCAGTTTTCAGTGCTCCTTTGTTTGAGACCTTCTGTCTGAGTTAAGTTTTTAGCAAGTGAAATGCATGCTCAATTGGATTAAGATGAGAGGACTGACTTGGCCATTCAAGAATATTCTACTTCTTTGCTTTAATAAACCCCTGAGCTGCTTTGGCTTTCTGTTTTGGGTCATTATCCATCTGTAATTATGACAAGCACACCAATCTTTGACTCGCATTTGACTGGATTTGAGCACGCAGCAAGATCTCTGCTTCTCGTCCTGTTTCACAACCGTCAATGAAACACTAGTGACCGCAGTATGCCACCTGCTGCCATCTATGCCCAAGCCATCACACTTGCCTCTGCTGTGTTTTACAGATAATGTAATATGCTTTGGATCATGGTGGGAGCGGTGCCCACGCCTTCGCTATAACTTTTTCTTTCCATCATTATCAGCGTAGCACAGGTTAGATCTTCGGTTTCACCTGTCCAAAATATGTTTCTCCCAGAACTGTCTGCTGGAGCTTCTTTTTAGCATGTTTTATTAAGTCAAAATTTCAAATCTAGGCTGTTTTTATTCTTGAGGCTTATATGGCTTGCATCATGCTGTGACACCCTTTGTATTTACTTGACAGTCTTCTCTTTAGGTAAGATTTGGATATTAGATACGTCTATATCCAGGAAAGTTTTGTTTTCACTTGGTTGGCTGTTGTGAAGGGTTTCTCTCACACCAAGGAAATATTCTTCTGCATGATCATCCACCACTGTTGTCTTCCCGTGGGCGCGACCAGGTCTTTTTTGCATTGATGACGCTAAACAGTGCCTTCTTACTTTCACACTGATGTACCAAACTGTATATTTTGCCACCCAAATATTACGTAGCAAATTTCTCAATGGGTTTTTTTACTGTTTTGTTCTTTTTTTTTTTTTTTCCCGCTTAAGGTGGCTTGTTTCACCTGCACTGGAGAGCTCTTTTGACCGCATTTATGCGTGTTCTTCGACAGCAATATCTTCCACATGCTAAAGCACGCATACACACCATCACTCCCGGACGTTTTATATGTGCTTAATTAGGAAAATGACATAATGAAGGAATTGGCCACACCTGCCCATGAAATAGCCTTGAGTACAATTGTCCAATTATCATCTTGATCTATTTAAAAACAGGTAGGCACATGTTTCATGAGCTGAAACTGCTAACCCTTCATCTCAAATTTTAATGTGGATAGCCCTCACACAACAACGAAAGCTGAAAGTCTGTACTTTTATGTCATATGTCCGTTAATATAACTTGATAAGTTTCTCAGTAAACAGGTACAAATAATATCAAATTTTGTAGCTCAGTGTTCCAATATCCTATTACAAACCTAACAATAAAAGATAGGGATATTCTAGCTAGATATCTGCTCATACCAAGGGCCCTCATACCGAATTTAACCCCTTCTAGTACCTGACGACAATGAGGCGCTATGTGAATAACGCCCTAGCGGGAAAGTGACATCCCGCAATTGGACGTAATACATACGCCCTGGCATCCCCGTACTATCTAAAAGATAGCACTGCGGTGCGAGCAACGAGCACACAGATCCGCAAACAAGGCACCTAGATAAGCGTTAAATTACCTCTGGCCGCAGCCCGTATGACACCCCCACGTGCCGGAGTGGGCTCGCGGCCGCTGGGTGAGTTACCGCTTCATTACCCGGCACTTGTCAGGACTGCGACATAATAAAGCCGCAGGCAGAGAGAGTGAGCTCCTCCTGCCACGCGTCGCCGTCGGCTGCCGCACTGTATGCAGTCACCGATCTCCTGTCGCTGAATGCCCTCGGATGAAGTGAACCGGCAACTTCCCCGGTCATACAGTGACGTCATCCCAGCCCGCAAGCATTTTTGGGGCATGGTGACTCCAGAGCTCTGTCATGGCAACCAATACACCATTACTGATACTGTGCACTGGTCCCTGCATTCTAACAGCAAAGTCTAATGAATGCCTGTTAAGAAGAATAAAGTGCAAAAAAAAGTAGAAAAAATTAAAATAAATCGTCAAATTGAAACAAAAGTAAACACACAAAACACAAAAAATTAAAAATAAAAACCACCTTACACTACCGACCTATATTTCCCCTTTTACAAACGGCCAATCGCCCACAAAAAATCAAAAAAAATAAAGTACCCATATTATCGGAGATATAACGACCGCGTGCGTAAACGACCCACTCCGATAAACTCTGTCATGCACATTAACCCGTACGGAGAACGACATTATAAAAACAAAATTCAAAAAACAGTCACAGAATTGCGATTTATGTACATCCTCGCAGTCACATAAAATTGAATATAAAAGCGATCCAAAAATTCATATAGACGCCAAAGTTGTAACCAATTAAGAACTTCCGTTTCATCCCGCAAAAAAAAAAGTCCAAGCACGGTCTCGGTATATGGAAAAAATAAGAAAGTTATGGCTTCTCAGACACCAGCGATGCAATAAATATTATTTAACAAATAAAAACACTTTTTTTTTTTTTTTAAAGTCACATCAAAATTTAAAAACAACTGATATAAATAGGGTATCGTGCCAATAATACGTATCGACACCAGAGAGGTATAAGCTAACTGGTCATGGCTAACTGCACATTGACGCCGCATTTAAAATAAAAATAAAAAACACAACTAGGACTTGCAGTATTTTCTTCACCCTGCCTTCCAAACAAAAACGGATTTAAAACTTGATCAAAACAGATTCTTGTCCACCAACACTTCCAAAAATTATACCAATTAAAAACTCAACTCTTCCCGAGCAAAAAACAAGCCCTACACAGCTCGTAGCACAGAAAAACAAATAAAAAAAAAGTTATTGCTCTCAGACTATGGGCGATTCAAAACCGTGTTTTTTGCCTTTTGAATAAAGTGTTTAATTGTGTAAAAAGCATTACAACATAAAAACATATACAAATTGGATATCTCTATAATCGTATCGAACTTATGAGTGTAAATACTAGTATGTCAGTTAAAGCTGCAGCCGGTGAAACCCGCGTTAAAAAACTAAAATTAAAAAACCACTATAACCCGGAATGCTGATTTTGTTCAAAATGCCTACAACAAAAACCCTTAATAACAAGTCGATCAAAATCAGCGGGCCTATGCCCCCCATAATGTACTAATAAATAACATTTACACTACATCCCACAAAAAACAACCCAGAATCATTCTCCCACGTGATACCAACAAACTGAAAACGTATACACAGCTATCTAGAACAGAACCAACTAAAAAACGCATTTTTTTTATAGACTATTTCTATTCACATAAAAAGAAATAGAAACATAAAAAAACTATATAAAAACTATACCATTGCAATTGTATCCCGACCTCCCATAGTAAAGATATCCTGTCATTGAATACTGCAATCGGTGAACGCTGTAAATTGAAGCCCAAAAAACAAAGGGCGGAACTCGCGTTTTCCCCCTCATTTTCATAGCCAAAGCCAAAGAAAAAGCAAACTTTGTAACACCTGTGCACGCCAAAATTTACAATAACCAGCCCCCTAGATGATCTTCTTTGAGGCTTGCAGAATCCCAAAATAGGTTGACTTATGTAATTTCCCCGTGTTCGTTAACATAGGAGGGCTTTGTAATATAGCGACATGGCCCCACAAACACAATCTGCATTTCACAAAAGCCAAGTAGCGCTCTCCCCACCCTTATACCCCAGCCAGCGCCCAACATCAGATAACACCGCACAATGAAGGGTAAATGCCGAACTTTAGTACGAAATTGAGTAGTAACCAATGTTTTTGGTGCTTATTATACCCATGATCCTGTAAAACAATTACACATTTCCATCTAAAAATTGCAGGATTACATTGGAAAAAAAATTGTTTTACAATTATTCCACAGCACTAAACGCTAAAAAATTTTTAGTCGACACACCTGTCGGGTCGATTATCTCACAACACCCCCTGCGGATAAAATTCCATAAGGGTGTAGTTACCATATGGGGTATTTTTAAGGGCGTTTATTGGGTTTTTGGCGTGAACCTTAGGGTGTCCGCAAACCGAATGCCCCTAAATGAAAATCTAGCGTAATAGAATGAGACTCCAGAGTCCAGTAGGTGCTCCTCCCTAAATCGGGGCTTGTGTTTCTTGCAATCCAAAAAAGCCTAGGGCCACATAATGGGAAATTCTCTGAAACGGCAAGAATCTTGGGAAATCAATATTAAGTTGTATTTCCCCATGATCACATATACCGTATTCTGTGAACAATGTATAAAAAAATCTAAAAATCCTGCAAAAAAAGTGAAATTTGTGAAATTACACATCCACTTTGCTTTTAATATCCTGTGAAACACCTAATGGGTTTAATAAACTTCCTAATGCGGTTTTAGAATGCTTTAAGGTGTGTAGTTTTCTTACGATGAGGGCATTTATCGGGGGGTATTAAAGCATACGGGCCAATCAAAAATCGCGTTAGAGACTGGACTGTTATCTCTAAAAAATGTATATTGCATAATTTTGATGAAAATTAGAAAATTACCTATACTACACTAAATTTCTAAGCCCCCCTAATGTCGTAAAAAAAAAAAAGACATTTAAAAAAAATGATGCCGAAACTAACCAGCAACATAGGGTAGATGCGCCATAATAAAACTAATTAGAGGTTGGAATAACAAGCTGTCCATACAGCAATATCAAATTTTTTGAAGGGTTTAAAATTGGGTAAATTTTTTCAAATTTTCAACGATTATTTGATATTTTTTATCACAAATAAACAAACATTTTTTGGGACCAAAATTTCTTACTATCTTAAAGCACAATGTGTCCACGAACATCACAAATACTCTGAATCACATGGATAGGTTAAAGTGACAAAAATGGTTATTCCCACATAAAGATGACACATTACAGCGATTCACAAAAGATAGGGCATCTTTCAGAGAGGGCCAAAACTGCTTCCGGCGTAAGGGGGTAAACTAAGGGCCGTCTCCACTACGGCTTGATTCAAGCCGTAATTTCGCCGCTGAAAAACGATTTCGAGAGCCCTGCAATAACAGCTAGAATAAGGGTGGGCGGGCGGCGAGAGCGCGCTGCCCGCTGGGCTCCCATAGACATGCATATTCCACGGCGCAGTATCCCCGGGAAAAAAAAAATAATGTGCAGGTCACTTTCTCCCCGCCCGGTCCCGAGCGGTAGTCATGAGAGAACGGAATCAACAGTTCTCTATGAGAACTGTGGATTACCGTAAAGGGCTCGGTACGGATCCAGCCGTATTCGCAAGCGCAGTCACGTGCGGGAATAACGGCTGCAATCCGTCCCAGAAATAAGCCGTGTGAACGGCCCCTAAAGCCGTGGTGGAAGGACACACCAAAGGGCCAAGACTGACTCTCGCTCCTCAACTGTGAATATTGTTGGTGAACGTCCCATCATTAGGTTGAAGGTAAAAGAAAGTAGAAAATAAAGCTCGTACTGATTGAATACTGAGGCCACACAAATACATTGTTGGAGACACAAATAGACATAGAGCAACGTGAACAATAAGTATGAGCTAACGGTAACCAAATTTTTTTTAACTAGAACTAAAATTAAATTTCTAAAAGGTGAGATATGCATGAAATCGTTCTCCAGATGTCATTAACAACCCAACCAATCCACTCCGGTACAGAAAACAAACCATGGATGCATTCCATGTCTGTTTTTCCCTGTTTTCAAGCATTTGAGTGTGTTTTCAAAAGGGGGTCGGGAGTATATAATCTTGTTTGAACTGCATACACAATGCCACTTTTCCCCGAATGTGCTCACTTTATGTCAAACAAACAGGTCTTGTGAAAGAGTTGTGAGTAGTTAGTCTGGTTTAGCACTTTCTGACTTCAGCATAGGCATCCTTGGTTCCACATAAATCTAGCAGGAATGACCTGTGGTGTGGGGTCTCAATGCACATAACTAAATTAGAATTTCTTTTTTTTATTTTATTTATTGCACTGCGTTTTGAACTAAATTAGTACAGGCGAGTACAGAGGACATGGGGACGCAGAATGACAGCACCGCTGTGGTTGAACATATCCAATCAGCATTGGTGTGGCTGTGATACAAAAGCAGAAAGAGACTGTCATAGCTTGCCTGAGAAGAATAGGGGAAGTCTAGAGCATGTGCGGCAAGGACTGAGAGTCTTATCCATGGGTCTACTCCCCGCAGAGACGAGCTGTATACTATGGACCCACTAAAGGAGAGCAGCTAAAACAAAAATGGTACAGAATTTTTAATGATGATGAATGCTGAAAATGTTTATTATTTAATTTAGAAGCTTTCCACATTAATTTTATTTTGTGGTAAAACCTCTTCAAGTTATGTGTAATAATAACAAATGGCACAGGGAAAAAGTATTGAACACACTTAGTGAAATGTATTTTCCTTCTCTGAAACCAACTGAAAGTCTCCTTGGCCTTGTGTTTGGAGGGTACAATGTCTTTGCTAAGTGTCCACCCCTCATTTTCATCTTCATTATTTCGCAGTAGATGGCACCAATTTTATCAAGAAGAGTCATGGTACATGTTGCCCTACAATTCATCGTTTCCTCATCAATTGTATTGAAGACTAGCGTCATTGCCCGTTTAACTAAAAAACACCCCACACACATGATGACACCCACCTCCACACTTGCAACTCAACTTACTGGGGTTTTGGGTGATATGTACCAGTGCCTTTTGGCTCTTAACATAATGTGTATTATGGACAACCAAAGAGTTACATTTTGATCTCATCTGACCTGACTATATTCTCCAATTATTCAAGGTTTGACTAAATATTGTTTGAGCAAAAACTTTAAATGTGCTTGAACATGCTTTTTGTTCTCAAGCAATGAGTCTTTGTGGTGAGCGTTCATACAGGCTAATAAAGTCTGAGTGCATTATTCTTTGCTTCCTTTCAAACATAGTGCTATCAGCTGTGTCCAAGTTTCTCTTTCTTGAACGCCTTTCCATACGGTGTCTTCTCTGATTCTCTGGACCACCTGGAGTGGACAGGAGTGAACCTACCTGTTTGCCAAAAGACTGGGCCCTCACAAGCTGATTGTAAACTATAAAGTTCACAAATGGCACCTTCAATAGTTAACCACCGTAAGTCTGTGACCAATATGCGGTCCCTGCCCCTTTCTTTAACTTAATCCAACACAGTAAGGTGTCACAACAACATCACTCCTTCTCCTTCTAAATAGCCATAAATAACTTAATTGCTCCTTCAATCTTACATAATATAGGTCAATAAGTACTTAAGCATATAGACAACAATTTAAATGTTACTTTTGGTTGTTGGCAGTCTCTTCAACGCAGTGAACAAGATTTATGCGGCATCAGAAACATACTTTCAAGTTATAATGCTCCTCAGTAGCAAACCTTATAAACAGCAGCTGACACCTCGCAATTCGATCCTCGCAAAGATCAACCGGGTTGTGCGAAAATTATTACACGATGTTTCAGGGGACACACCCCTAGCCACTAAAGGTTACGCGATCTGCCATAGGGGCTTCTATACATGTAACACGGCAAGTGTTGTGTACATGTTGAAGTGCCCATGTGGCAAAGTGTATGTATGGCAACAGGCACAGACACAACAGAAAACAAATAGCGAGCAATGTCAGGAGGGCTGAGGTCAAACCTGGAGATCACACAGTACCAAATCTAAAGACAGGAGAGTTACCGAAAGCATAAGCCAAATTCTACCTCACCGATAGAAATGCCAAACAACAAATATGACAAACACACATGCAAACACCGTTGCCAGGATACTAGAGCAATCACAGACAGGAACTGAATCTCAGGAAGAGGTTTAACCCCTTACCACCAGAGCCAGTTTCGTCCTTCCTGATAGAGCCTCGTTTTTAAAATCTGACATATATCATTTTATGCTGAGACATAATATTTTTTCGCACACTTTTATCTACCATGTGATTCAGAATTGCTCTTATCTCGTAGTCACACAAATGTGCTTATAAGTTTATCAAGAAATTTTGGTCCAAAAAATGCTTGTTTATTTGGGAAAAATATCAAAGTTCAAAAATTTCTACGTTTAATACAGATAGTTATTCCAGTCAAAATAGTTTATAACTAGCATCTACGTTACATAGTACTTAAGTCATCCTACGATCAGGAGTGAGGTGCAAAGCGACCTCGATGGTCTCTGACAAATGGTCCTGAACTGTCCTGCCAGTGACCACCCGTATGAAGAACAGAGCTTCTGATTCACCTTCCCTATCTGTGGCCCTTCTACGGCGGGTTCTTTCACTCACCCTGATATTGGAAAGAGTGTGTGAGGGAAGAACAGAGTGACGTTATGTGGGGGTGATCACTTCATACGGTCGTGCAGCAGCAGACAGATCTGCATAGCGCTCGGATACTCGCTCCCTGGAGGAATACCCACCCCTGCAAGAGGCCGGCAGGGTCTTCATCTCCTCTCCTCCCCCGGCCACTTCATTCTGCGTGGCACTCGTACACCGTGTAAGGGTCCTTAGAGTAGTTAATTAGCCAGGAAGAGACGCCCTTATAGTTAATTAAGCCAAGTCAGGCACAACCCCAGTAGTTAATTAGGTCAGTAGGACCAACCTTTAGTAGTCCAAATTAGCCGGTAAGGGCTGTTCCTTAGATATTTAATTAGCATTAGGCAACCAACCCCAGTTAGTTAATTCAGGCCAGTTGGGCCGCCCCAGTAGTTGATTATCCAGGTAGGGGCCCACAGTAGTAAATTAGCCAGGTAGAGGCGCCCTTAGTAGTTTTTTAGCGAGAAACCCATATCTAAAAAAAAAATGATAAAAATACTCACCTGTCACCTTTCCTCTCTCTTCTCTCCTCTACTCTCGGTGCGGAGACCTATGCATAGGCTTACGGCCTAGTACAGGCTGTGGAGCAAGTGGTGTGATGACATCATCACATCGCGCCACCTGCTGCGCGGCCTCCAGGGGGCTGAACGGCCAGGATTCTGCCTGAGTGGCGGCTGTGATCTCTGCATTGCTGGGTCATCAGCGGGGCGAAGGGGGGCCTGTTGGCCCCCTGACTCAGGGGTCCGGACAGCGCCGATACTCGGGGCCCATCTGGGGGAATCACCACCACCCCCCCCCCCCCCTCCCCGCATGTGCTCTGAGCAGGCGCACCGGCCCGGACCCTTGTTAGTACTTACCCCGATTTTTCCCCTGAAAACAGTATGACCATCACGGGAAATTGGCGCCCTTAGGCGACGGGAGTGAGAGGTTCCACTTCACTCCCCTTCACGGTGCCACTTGATGAAGCGGTCCCTCACGCTCATCCAACATCTCATCACATTCTCCACTGTGGAAGAAATAATAGTGGGCTAAATTTAAAGTTGATTGTCAAGTGACTTTTTTAATGTTGGCCTTCCCACATTACCTATTGCATCGCCTGTCATAACAACCTGGCAGTTGTAATAGGGGATATCAATGCTGTGACGACATGTGGCCACAGACCTGAAGTCACCTTTTGGAACTGACAATGTTTTGAAGTACAGCGCTGGATTGGGGAATGGGGGGAAACCCATTGTAAAAAAGTCAATTCTATCATTTAAAACCAAACACAAAAATAGTAATATAAAAATTAACTTATGGATGAGCCCATGCTTTCAGGCATCATACCGGCTCCAGTCCCCTGGGTACAGTACCTCGCAGATTTGGGTCCATGCTCTGTTTTTCTGGATACGGTTGCTGTACCCAGGGTCGCTCTTGTCCCAAAGCTCTGGGTGAGTATGTACCTGGAAAAATTTGGGGTTTGTTTAGCAAAAAAAAGGAAAAAAGACTCTCATTCCACTGACACCACCTCGAGATCAGGGGGCCGGGGAAAGGGATTTTGGTGCCCCAGGGAAGAACCCCAATGGCACACCCACCCCCCTCACTCCCCAAAAAAATTGCACCCCCCAAGACTAACCCCGCCCCTGCGCCCGTTCCTGTCACTAACTTTATGCATGTTCCACAAAGCTCCTGTCCACCTCCTCACAATGACAAATTAGCTTTTTCAAAATCACTCAACTCCATATGACAGTGTAATACATTACAAATAAAAATCACCAAATAATCCACCTATACATGAAGCAAATCTACCAGACAAATGGTTTAAAAAAAAATTCCTACAAAACCAAGACCCAAAACTATTACTATTAAGGATCAAATAACCCCCCAGACCCTGACCAAACCGCCCCCCACATGTGACAAATCAGTTTATACACAGCCCTACAGACATATACCACCGCCATACAGTGACCAGATACTAGTTGTCTGTAGGCTCTGTACACTGCAGTTACATTTAGTGACTCACAGGAGACGTCTTTTCTGATCAGCGTCGTTTACTTTCCCTTTTCTTCTCCATCCGGTTCACACCTTCATGCTGATTTCTCCCAGCCAATACTCGTCCCTGCAGATTTGGACACAAATATCCTCACATTTCCAGCAATTCTTTAATTATAGGTATATAAGTCCCCTCAGATAGGAAGCTATATAGGTCCCTGTAGTTAGGTATATATAACCCCTCAATTAGGCGGGGATATAACAGGTCCCCCATCAGTTAGGCAGGTATATAGATATGCTCTCCAGTCAGGAAGGTATATATAATAATAAAAATATAATATATATAATATATAATAATATATTTTTTTTTTTGTTTTCTCCTCAGTCACTATAGAAATTGTCAGCATAGACAGCAGTTATATAAATATAGGGCACTCAGGCAGTGTATATTGATATAAGGTCACTCTCACCCAGTTTTATATAGGGGCACTCACGCAGGAAATATAGGGGCACTCTCAGGCAGGTATATAACTAGGGGCACTCTCAGGCAGGTATATAGCTAGGGGCACCATCAGGCAGGTATATAGTGGCACTCTCAGGCAGGTATATAGCTAGGGGCACTCTCAGGCAGGTATATAGCTAGGGGCACAGGCAGGTATATAGCTAGGGGCACCCTCAGGCAGGTATATAGTGGCACTCTCAGGCAGGTATATAGCTAGGGGCACTCTCAGGCAGGTATATAGCTAGGGGCACTCTAAGGCAGGTATATAGCTAGGGGCACTCAGCAGGCATATAGATAGGGGCACTCAGCAGGTATATAGGGGCACTCAGCAGGTATAAAGGGGGGTATATAGGGGCAATCAGCAGGCATATAGAGGCTCAGGCAGGTATATAGGGGCACTCAGCGGGTATATAGGGGCTCAGGCAGGTATATAGGGGCACTCAGCAGGCATATAGGGGCACTCAGCAGGTATACAGGGGAACTCAGCAGGCATATAGGGGCACTCAGCAGAGCAAGCATATAGGGGCACTCAGCAGAGCAGGCATATAGGGGCACTCAGCAGGCATATAGGGGCACTCAGCAGGCAAAAATAAGAACATTCATACTTACCTGCGTCCCGGGCGCGCGCTCCTCTTCCGGCCCCGCCTCCAGCGTCGGGACGCTCCTCCGGCAGCGCCTCTGGCGCACAGCCTATGACGCGCTGTGCGCCCGAGGAGAGGCAGCGTCGCGATGACATCCCTTCATCGTGACGCTGCCCAGCAGCAGCACAGGCCGGGCCCGCGTTGGGTCCCCTTTTAGACGGCTTTAAAAGGATCCAGCGATCCTCCAAGAGCTGGTCCGACACTGTTTTGCGGGGCAGGGAGCGCTCGCTCCCCTGCTCCGCAGAAGTCCGCATAGAGACCCCGGCCGCTTCAGGCCCACGTCACGGCCTGGGCCCGAAAGGGTTTGGGGCCCCTGACTGCGCCCTTAGAGAACAAAGGTAGGAAGGCGCCCTAGGCGATCGCCTACCTCTGGCTACCCATCGTCCCGGCCCTGTCGGAGATCAATCTGGTCACATCCATGTCCATACGGTGTTATGTTTTGGGAGGCATGCTGAGGTATCCTCTTCCATCCAGCCCAGGAAGTGCTTTGCAGGACCTTCCAGTGTTTAACTTGTGTTAAAAACAAGTGCAAAAGAACCTTCAAAAACACACCTACTACTCATTCTTCACTTTTTTTTTTTTGCAATAAACGAAAAGCGCACAAAACCCGTGGCAAAAACCTGGACAAAAAATGTTCGCCTCTTTTCTACTCGGTTTTCATTGACTTCAATGTTAATTTTCTGTCTGGAAACTGGGTGGAAGAATGAACATGTTCTAAGTTTTTCGGACCGCCGGCAGTGTGAAAAACCGTCCAGTGGAAAATCCGTTCAGTGGGGACTGCTGAATGGATTTTCTATTAAAGTCTATGGGTAACGTTGCTTGTCGGTTTTCAGACGGTTTCTAAAAGCACAAACCGTCTAAAAAACCGACCAAAAATCCTTGCCATGGGGACAAGCCTTTAGGGTATTGGCATCACCTAACTTTCCTGGACGTTGAATAGTCTATTCAGCATCCAGAAGAGCTGGAAGATACTGCTAAACTGTAACTACACTATTACACTACTACCAAAATTTCCACCATACAGTGATTTTATAGTGGTAGATACCAGTGTACACAGGCTCTGCAGACTGTACACTACCGCCATACAGTGATTATATAGTGGTAGACCCCAGTATACACAGGTTCTGCAGACATTTAAGTGACTACAGTGAAGTTACATCTAGGGACTCACTGGAGACATCTTCTATGACTGGAATTTTTCTTTTTCCCTTTTCTTCTCCATCCTGTTCAGACCTCCATGATGACTTGTCCCTGCAGAATTTACCAAACAAACATATAAGAATTCTATTTTTTTTCAGCACTTCTCTACCTGTGGTCACCTCTCAACAAACTCCACATGGGGTGATAGTTTGGGAGGTTACGTGGTGGTAGGTGCAGGTGGGAAGGTTATGTGGTGATAGGTGGGGAGGTTATGGTGTTCAAGGTGCAGGTGGGAAGGTTATGGGGTGATAGGTGGAGTGAAGCAATAGGTGGAGGTGAGGGGACTATGGGGAAACAGTTGGGAAGGTTATGGGTTGATAGGTGGAGTGATAAGTAGAGGTGAGAGGACTATGGGGTATTAGGTAGAGATGTTATGGAGTGATGGGGGGGTTGTATTTTGTGTTGGGAGTACCTCCCTGGAGATTGTGATGCGACTGTGCTCTGTACCCCCCCAAAATCATATTGTGCAGGTTGAACTCCATAACCTGCACCCCCAGAAGATCAGCCACAGGCATGATCTTCAGGGGTGCAGGAGATAAGAGTTTAGTACTGTCATTTTTTTTATGTTCTTATATTTATACAGGGTTCCCCTTTGGACTATGTCAGACTCATTGGATTATGTCAGACCAGCGTTGGATAAATTTCTTTAATAAAATGATGAAAGGGGGCTTTAGCAGGGGAGTATTTATTTAAATAAAAAAAAAAATTGTGCATTTTGTGTGTATTTTTTTTTAAATTCCAGTTTTAGTAATGGCGGTATCTGACAGACGCCTCTTCATTACTATCGCTCGGGATTGGTGTCAGCCAGCAGTAGTTTTTGTCACACCAAGGCTGACACTAACCCTGTGTCACTATTACCCCAGTACCTAACACACCAGGGGTACCAGGTTACCGTCCTAAGGAAGCTACCAGAGCATTGCCGGCGGCAGACAGTGGCTGAAGGGCAGCGTATCTTGCCATTGCCGTGATGCCGCTTATACTGTAGAACCTCCGGCAGCTGTTCGACTGTGGGCAGTTAAGCAACCCTTCCGGTGGAGCAGGAGAAGGCCCCCATTTCCGGGAGTGTCCCACCCAACCCGGGAGGGTTGGTAAGTATGATTTAAGAGCATCAGCATAACAAATTGTGACATAGTTTCTTCATCGCCAGAAGTAGCACACCAGCTGTTGCATATGATTAATTTATTTTTAAATTCTACCTGTGGATTCAAAAGCTCATTTCATTATTACATAAACTCCCTGTGGGGCTAGTTTCCAAAACGGGATCACATGTAAGGAGTGTCCACTCAACTGGTTTCTCGGAGGCAAAGCAAGTGTGACACAGCACCAAAAAAACATCCCAGTTACATCTTAGCTCCAGGAGTAGTAATAGGAGTAGGAGTAGCAATTTAACAAATTTTCACATAGTTGCCTCCAGTGGCGGTAGCTACACACATAATACATTTTGGCTCTGCATTAAATTAAGCGATTTGTTTTTTAATAACAGGTGCATTATTGCTCTAACCACATAATTTAGAGGGTGTCTCTCCAGTGGCATAAGCTTTGTACAACATATTGGGATTGCCTTACTGTGTAAAATCTTCTATTTTCAAGCTGCACCATCCACCTAAAATTAATGTCGGGTCATGAATATGAATATATACGCACTGGACTCATTCCTGATTCAGATCGCTTTTGTGGTGGGATGTGTTAATTTGTTTAAATTGATTTTTCTTCTGAAATAATTAAGTAATTTCCTGATTGCGTTATGTGAGAGGTAAATAGAGGATACCTCTCACATACTGTATTCAGGAAATGTAACTCTATTTTGAACCCCTTTGTATGGAGAGGGCTTGGGCCAAATTACCCTGGTAAGTAATGCAATATACATGGGATCACAGAGGAGTGGCAATCCTCAATATTCAACTCATTTACTTTGCAGTTAAATTAAGCCATGTACTGCACTGGAGAAACGAAGACTTTCTGTGTACCTAATCCTAGATTGTTTTTGGCAGATTATTCACTAAACAATAAGAACAACTTTATTCTAATCCAGATTAGGCAAATAGAAACCACAGTTATGAAGGATTTTGTCAATCACAAGTTTCATTACTATGTACCATTTTGGCACAGCTCTACTACCTGCAGTATAGTGTACTTGGGTCTCAGTTGGCTAAAACACCTTTTAGTTATTTACCCCTTACCACCACAGTCAGTTTTACCTCTATGACAGAGCCCCATTTTTGTCACTTTATATGGGAATAACTTTTTTATGGTTTTACCTATGAAATTTTGGTCAATACCGTCCTTATTTGTGAAAAATTTCAAAATGTCTTGAAAATTTGGAAAAATTTGCCTTTGTTCAACTTAAACCAATTTCTGCATGTAAGACAGATCATTATACTACACAAAATAGTTAAGAACTGCATGTCGGCATTATTTTTTTTAAAACATTAGGGGGGGTTTATAAATTTAGTAGCAATTTTTACAGCACCAATTTTTTTTTAGGCACCAGTCCAGTTCTGGTGTGGCTTTGAGGAGCCTGTATGTTAGATACCCACATTAATGACTCAATTTAAAAAAACTGCTCCTCTTAGAGGGTTAATAAACTTCTTAAATGATGTTTTTAATACTTTAAGTATTTCACAGGAATTGAAGCAAAGTGGAGGTGAAATTTAAAAATGTCACCTTTTTTGCAGATTTTTTTTGCATTATTTACTGGAACACAGTACCAAGAAAATTCAACTATTCAACTATTCAACTATGCCCTTATGCACTATTTGACTCAGCTACAAGAACAAGAATAGAAGAAGCACCTACTGGACTTTGGGATGTCATGTTCATTAGCATATTTTTTAGGTATCATTACACGTTTGTGGACACCCTAAGGTGTTAAAACTTAATAAACACACCTACAAAGACCTTATTTTGGAAACAACACCCCTTAAGGAATATATCCAGGGGTGTAATGAGAATATCGACTCTAGATGTTTCACAGATATTTTTACTGTTAGGCTGTGAAAATGGCAAATCCCTTTTTCCTAATAATATGCTGTTTCAGCTAAAAAAAAATTTATTTTTGTAACGGAGGAGTGGATCCGCTGGGCCAACGCAAGCGATGATAGCTAAGCCACGCCAGGGAACGGAGTCTAAGTAGCCCCCGGTTTTCACCAGAGCCCGCCGCAAAGCGGGATGGTCTTGCTGCGGCGTGAGGCTACCAGGTCGTTACCCCTGACGTGACTTGCTTGCGATGGCGGCCGGGGTACAGCGTGGTGCAAAATCGTAATCCGGAGGCGTAGTCGGGGACAGGCAGAAGGTCAGGGCAGGCGGCAGAGGTTCGTGGTCAGAGGCAGGCAGACGGTCAGGGCAGGCGGCAAACAGGCAAGGTCAGGAAACGTAAGCAGGCGGACTGGTACACGGGAAATCAAGACTGAACTCAACACACTCTAAACGCTCCAAAAACACACCAACAGACTGGCAGCGAGTGCTGGGAATGTCTACCATATATAGGACCAGCGGCCGACAATTACCCAATTAAAGGCGCGCTGGCCCTTTAAATCCTGACCAGCCGTCGCGCGCGCGCCTTAAGCAGGGATTATGCGCGCGGCGGCTGTCAGAGCTGGAGACAGGAGCGGGGACTGGTAAGTACGGGGTTTCCAGCCCTAGGGCAGAAGGACCACGGCTGCGGGCAGCCGCAGCACCCGTGCCGGACCCCGTGCGCACCGGGGGACGGCCGCGGCGAGCTGCGGCGCCGCGCGCCGTGACAGTACCCCCCCCCCTTAGCTCTCCCCCTCTTCCTTTGAAATTTAGCGAGGAGATCAGGGGACAAATTGGTCTCAGGTTCCCATGAACGCTCCTCCGGGCCGAAGCCCTTCCAGTCGATAAGATAGAACCGCTTCCCCCTCACTGTCTTCTCCGCCAGCACCTCCTTGACCTCAAAGATGTTATCAGTGCTAGCAACAGGAGAAGGTGAGACAGGTCTGCGGGAGAAGCGGTTCAGCACCACCGGCTTGAGGAGGGACACGTGAAACGCGTTCGGGATACGTAGAGTCGGGGGCAGGCGAAGCTTATAGGAGACGGGGTTCAACTGCTGGAGCACCACAAAAGGACCCAGGTATTTGGGGCCCAACTTGTAACTGGGCACCTTAAAACGGACGTACTTAGCAGATAACCAAACCCTATCGCCTGGCTCAAATAGGGGCGGGGGCCTACGGTACCTGTCAGCCTGACGCTTGGTGCGGGCAGAAGCTCGTAGCAGGGCCTGTCGTGTGAGCTGCCAGAGAGCCTTGATGTCCCTTACTTGGGCATCCACGGCAGGGACAAGAGACGAGGTAGCTAGCGGGAGAGGTGGGCGGGGATGTAACCCAAAGACAACAAAAAAGGGGGAGGCCCCAGCGGATTCAGACTCTAAAGAGTTATAAGAAAACTCTGCCCAGGAGAGAAGATCAGACCAGTTATCCTGACGAGCGGACACAAAGTGCCGCAGAAGGTGCCCAACACCTGGTTAACCCGTTCTACCTGCCCTTAGTTTGAGGGTGGTATGCAGATGAAAAATCCAACTGAATCTGCAACTGACAGCACAGGGACCGCCAAAATTTAGCGACAAACTGGACTCCTCTGTCGGAGACAACATGCAACGGGAGACCGTGCAAGCGGAAAATATGTTGGAAAAAATGTTGGGCCAGCTGGGGGGCAGAGGGTAACCCAGGCAGTGGGATAAAGTGAGCCATTTTCGAGAAGCGATCGGTCACCACCCATATGACCGTGTTCCCAGATGAAGGTGGAAGATCTGTGACAAAGTCCATGGCGACATGGGTCCAGGGTTTTTCCGGCACAGGAAGAGGCTGAAGAAGGCCCGCGGGCTTGAGGCGAGGAACCTTATTTCGGGCACAGGAGGAGCAGGCCAGCACAAAGTCCCTGACGTCTTGAGCAAGAGTGGGCCACCAGTAGTAGCGGGAGACCAGCTGAAGAGACTTATGGATTCCTGGATGCCCAGCTGTTCGGGAAGAATGTCCCCACTTCAGGATTCTAAGCCGCAAAGCCGGGCGCACATACGTCTTCCCAGGGGGCACACGTTGAAGATCCACGGGGGCAGCCGTGACGAGGCGTTCAGGAGGGACAATGTGCTGTGGAGGAGAGTCGAGACCCACCGTATCAGAGGCGCGAGAAAGGGCGTCAGCTTTGACGTTCTTCCCGGCTGGCCGAAAGTGTAGCAGGAAATCAAAACGGGCGAAGAAAAGGGACCATCTAGCCTGCCGGGGATTCAGGCGTTGAGCCGACTGAAGATATAGGAGGTTTTTATGGTCGGTGAAAATATCAATAGGGTGACGAGCCCCCTCCAGCAGGTGACGCCACTCTTCTAGGGCCAGCTTTATGGCCAGTAATTCGCGATCCCCTATGGTATAATTCTTCTCGGCCGGAGAGAAAGTTTTGGAGAAGAATCCGCACGTATGCAGTTTACCCGAGGAGGACCTCTGCAGGAGGACAGCACCGGCACCCACCGAGGAGGCATCCACTTCCAGAATGAAGGGGCGGTTCGGGTCCGGGCGAGACAGAACCGGAGCAGACACGAACGCGGATTTGAGACGGCTGAAGGCTTCTTGAGCTTCCGGGGGCCAGGACTTGGGATTGGCGTTTTTCTTGGTTAGAGCCACCAGAGGAGCCACAAGCGTAGAGAAATGTGGGATAAATTGTCTATAATAATTGGCAAATCCTAGGAAACGTTGAATGGCCCGAAGGCCCACCGGTTGTGGCCACTGCAACACTGCGGAGAGTTTTGAGGGATCCATCCGGAGGCCCTTATCAGAGACGATGTACCCTAAAAAGGGCAGGCTGGTACGTTCAAAGAGACACTTCTCTGGTTTGGCAAAAAGCTGATGGGTACGGAGTCGCCTGAGGACCTGGCGAACGTGGTGGCGATGAGTTACGAGATCCGGAGAAAAGATTAGGATATCGTCCAAGTAGACAATAACACAGCTGTAGAGTAGGTCCCGGAAGATCTCATTGACGAAGCTTTGGAATACAGCAGGAGCGTTGCAGAGACCGAAAGGCATAACCAGATACTCGAAGTGGCCATCCCGCGTATTAAACGCTGTTTTCCACTCGTCGCCTTCTCTAATACGGATCAAATTATAAGCACCGCGAAGATCCAGCTTGGAGAATATTTTCGCGCCACGCAGGCGGTCGAAGAGTTCCGATATCAAGGGCAGAGGGTAGCGATTCTTTATGGTGATTTTATTTAAGCCCCGATAGTCGATGCAGGGCCTGAGAGACCCATCTTTTTTCTCCACGAAGAAGAAGCCGGCTCCTGCCGGAGACGAGGACTTACGGATAAACCCTTTGCGGAGGTTCTCCTTGATGTATTCAGACATCGCCTTAGTCTCCGGGACGGAGAGTGGATAAACCCGGCCTCTGGGAGGAGTACAGCCAGGTTGCAGGTCAATGGGACAGTCGTAAGGCCGGTGAGGAGGGAGAGTTTCGGCCTGCCTCTCCGAAAAAACATCAGCAAAGTCCCAATATGGCGTAGGTAGACCTGAAGGAGGCTTGGCAGACTTCAGGGAAGCGACCTGAGGAGCGAGTTGTGGTGCAGACAGGCAACGTGAGTGACATGCGGAACCCCAACGCATAACTTCACCTGTGCTCCAATCCAAGGTCGGAGTATGGTCCTGCAGCCAAGGGAGGCCCAGAAGGACTTCAGAGGAGGACCGAGGCAGGACTAGAAGTGGCAACGTTTCCTTGTGAAGGGCCCCAATCTGCAGGAAGAGGGGAGCCGTACGGAAACGGATGGCGTCCTTAAGGCATTCGCCACTGACCGAAGACACAAATATGGGTTTCTGCAACGGAGTCACCGGGAGACGAAACCTGGTCACCAGTTCGTGGCTTATGAAATTTCCTGCCGATCCAGAATCAATAAAGGCGGTGGCCTGAAAGGTGCTGTCCGGAGAAGCACCAATGTATACGGGCATGGTCAGACGGGGAGAGGCCGTTCTGACACCTAGGGTTGCCTCTCCTACGAGCCCTAGGTGCGGAAGTTTCCCGGGCGCACCGGACAGTCCCCAATGAAGTGGCCAGAACCGCCACAATAGAAACACAGCTGCTTCTGGCGACGCTGTGAACGTTCCTCCTGGGACAGGTGGGCTCTCTCGAGCTGCATAGGTTCTTCTTCAGAGACCATCGGAGGAGGAAGAGGTGACCGCTGGAACGTGGGAGCCAAGCGGGGGAAACGGCGTGGACGGACGGTTTCCCGTTGTAGGCGGAGCTCCTGTTGCCTTTCGGCGAAGCGAATATCCACTCGGGTGGCCAAATGGATTAGGTCATCCAAGGCAGCTGGTAGATCCCGAGCGGCGAGCTCGTCCTTGATTCGCCCCGAGAGGCCTTGCCAAAATGTCGCCACCAACGCTTCGTTGTTCCAGTCCAGCTCCGAAGCGAGAGTGCGAAACTGCACGGAATACTGACCGACAGTGGTGTCGCCCTGACGAAGCCGAAGCAGCGCGGCGGCAGCCGAGGAAGTACGGCCTGGTTCCTCAAAGACGGTGCGGAACCCCCGGAGGAAGGTTTGAAGGTCCGCTGTCAGAGGATCCCCTCGATCCCATAGTGGCGTAGCCCAAGCCAAGGCTTCTCCAGACAAGAGGCTGATTATGAAGGCCACCTTGGCTCGCTCTGTAGGAAATTGGCGCCCCATCATCTCGAGGTGGATGGAGCACTGGCTGATGAATCCCCTGCACTTCTTGGGGTCTCCATCGTAGCGAGAGGGGAGTGGCAGATGCAGAGAGGGTCCCGAAGCTGAAGCAGGTAGAGCAATAGATGCCGGAGCAACGGATGCAGGTGCAGAGGTGGCAGCCGGTGGAGGCAGACGAGTCGCCAGGTTCTGCATCATGGCCGCAAGCTGGTCGATGCGTTGACTCTGCTGGGCGACAGCTGTCGTGATGTCCCGGAGATCAGGCAGAGGTACCCTGGCGGAATCCATGGCCAGTCTGTACTGTAACGGAGGAGTGGATCCGCTGGGCCAACGCAAGCGATGATAGCTAAGCCACGCCAGGGAACGGAGTCTAAGTAGCCCCCGGTTTTCACCAGAGCCCGCCGCAAAGCGGGATGGTCTTGCTGCGGCGTGAGGCTACCAGGTCGTTACCCCTGACGTGACTTGCTTGCGATGGCGGCCGGGGTACAGCGTGGTGCAAAATCGTAATCCGGAGGCGTAGTCGGGGACAGGCAGAAGGTCAGGGCAGGCGGCAGAGGTTCGTGGTCAGAGGCAGGCAGACGGTCAGGGCAGGCGGCAAACAGGCAAGGTCAGGAAACGTAAGCAGGCGGACTGGTACACGGGAAATCAAGACTGAACTCAACACACTCTAAACGCTCCAAAAACACACCAACAGACTGGCAGCGAGTGCTGGGAATGTCTACCATATATAGGACCAGCGGCCGACAATTACCCAATTAAAGGCGCGCTGGCCCTTTAAATCCTGACAGGGATTATGCGCGCGGCGGCTGTCAGAGCTGGAGACAGGAGCGGGGACTGGTAAGTACGGGGTTTCCAGCCCTAGGGCAGAAGGACCACGGCTGCGGGCAGCCGCAGCACCCGTGCCGGACCCCGTGCGCACCGGGGGACGGCCGCGGCGAGCTGCGGCGCCGCGCGCCGTGACAATTTTCACAGGTAAACTTTGGAAAAAAAGCACCTCAAAATTTGTTCTTCCAAGTTTGGCAATGTTCTACATGTGAGTGTAAACTGCTGTTTGGGCGCATGGCAGGGTGTAAAAGAGAGGGAGCGCGATATGACTTTTGGAATGTAGATTTTAGGGGGCTGCCATGTCGCATTTGCAAAGTCCTCAAAGTACCAGAACAGGTGAAACCTTCAAAAAGTCACCTCATTTTGGATTCAACACCCATCATGGATCTCATCTAAGGATGTATTGTGCATTTTGGCCGCACAGGTGTGTTGTTTTTTTGGGATCATTTTTACAGCGTTTGTCGTGCGGTATAAATAACACGATAACTTTACTATGCAGTCGGAGCAATTTGAAATGTCTTTGAAAAAAAAATGTGGTTTTATGTCATCATATTCTCATTTCATTGTTCTATATTCCGAGCTGATTAAGGGCTTGTATTCTTGTGAGATAAATTGACCTTTTCAGTGGTAACATTTCAGGGTTCATATGACACTTTGATTGCTTTGTATAAACGATTTTGCGAGGCGTGATTAACAAAATACAGTAATCCTGATAGTGTTTTTTATTCTTTATAGCACTCACAGTGCGGTATAAATGACATATTAACTTTATTTGGCAGGTCGTTAGGATTACAGCGATATCCAATTTATATATATATATTTTTTACTGCTTTTTCACAAAAAAAACACTTATTTAAAAAAGAAAACATGTTTTTGCATTGCCATAACTTTTTTATTTTTCTGTGTATGTAGCTGTATAGAGGCTTGTTTTTTTGGGAGGCAAGGTGAAGAAAATACAGAAATCTAGGTAGTGTTTATTTTTATTATATAGTTAGTTTTACTCCATGGGTTGATACGATTACAGTGGTACTCAATTTTATATTGTAGAACTTTAAAAAAACATACAAACAAAAAAAAAAACTTATGTTTATGTTTTTTTTTTCATGACAAACTGACATTTTTATTGGCACCACTTTGGGTTTCATATGACTTTTTGATCGCCTTTTATTCCATTTAAAGGGCTTTTCTCAGTACAGACATGAGCGGTTTCTCTCTTACAGCTTCAAATTGAGGGGCCTGTCTCCCCTCACTGAAGAGTAATGACATCATCATTCTCTGTGAGCAGGGACAGGGAGAGGATGTCACAGCTCTGCAGTCCTCCTGCAGTAGTCACCTCCCTCCACAAGCCTCTTGTAACCAGAACACCTGTATTGGTTATACATACATCCTGAAATGATGAAAAAATTTGATAAATGCACTCTTCTGCCCTTTCTGTCATCAGTCAGGAGGTAGAGAGGGATCAGGGTGTATAAGGCTGTGTTATATGGGGAGGAGGGGAGTGAATGTAACAGAGACTCGGTAATTGCCCAGATCCTTCACATAGAGCTATCACTGTGAGAGGAGCATAGAGAGCTCAGGCAGCCTTTATTATACAGTTCAGAGAGTGAAAGACATGAGATCAATTCAAAGCATGGGTGGGCCCCAAGGGATCAAATTACAACTTGCACTAAGTGCTCTTCATATATAGGGTATGTTTAAATCAGACATCACTCTCTCAAAAATCTGCAGTGGTGCTCAGCCTGAAAGGCATGATAATGTAAGTTCAGCATAAACAAAAGAAGGTAAGGCGGCACTCACCACTTTATCGATTCAAGTTTCTTTATTCAAAACAGCGGCATACAGACGGACCAGGATTCATGGCTGTGAAACGCCTACGATCGTTTGGCGCTTCCTCAAGGCATAACAGGAAGTGACCAAACATCGCCTTAAGAACTCCCTCATTGCCACACGTCACTCAAACTCCAGCAACAATGTATAATCACAGATGTAACAAAACTACAAAATCACATAAAAGACTTCATACAATGTATAACAAACAAATTAAACACAAATAGTTATAAAAACAAGGACAAATCATTCCTTTCATTAAGTCCCAATACACCTAGGGCTTCAGTACGCATACTCCATTGCCCTTCGCACTGCAGGAGTCGAGTGTGCCGATCAACTCCCTTCCCAGGTGTGAATACCCTTTGTATACCTGCAAATGAGATCACAGAGGTGTCATTATTATGAACTTCACTAAGATGGGCTAAAAATCTTGGAGCACCTTTCCTCGTGTTATCAATTCCGTTTGTATGCCGCTGTTTTGAACACAGAAACTTGAATCAATAAAGTGGTGAGTGCCGCCTTACCTTCTTTTGTTTATGCTGAAAAGACATGAGATCATAGACACAGACAGCAGTCAGCACAAAGAAAACACTTTCATTTTGACACAGCTCAGAGGGAAGAATGCAGGCAGGCAATCACATCACAGGGGGCATGTCCCATCCAGGGTTTGAACTAGCCAATGACTGCAAAGGAGGGCATGGCCCGACCCCAGGCTTCAGATTTCGCTCTAGACACTTACAGATTAGCTCATAGCTGCTATACTAAATGACTTAGGGCAATGTTTCTCAACTCTGGTCCTCAAGACCCACCAGCAGGTCAGGTTTTCAGGATCTCCCACAGAAAGCACTGACAATAATTACATCACCTGTGCAATACTGAGGAAATCCTGAAAACTTGACCTGTTGGTGGGCCTTGAGGACTGGAGTTGAGAAACACTGACTTAGGGTAATACAAACCAATTGCAAATAATCGTTCATCGTGTAGGTTAAATAACGTGACAGATTTATAGGTTAGGTCATTACGTATATGGCAATACCAAATGTGTACTTTATTTTATTAATCTTTTTGGTGGCGATTGTTGTTTGTAATGGGGGAAAGGGCGATGTACGTGTTTTATTTTATTTATGTTTGTGTATTTTACACTTTCACTGTTTTCCTACTTGTCCCCATAGGGGACTCTATTACATACCCGCTACAATATATACGTATTGTAGCTGTCAATCATCATTCCTGGCTGGGCATGGTGACGGCACAGATGACCTGGAAGCTTTGTTCGGCTTCTAGATTGCCATATAAGCCACCGGTACCCAACAATAGCTGCCATGGTCGCATCTAAGGGATTAATTGGCCGCCACCTGGGCAAGATGTCACATTTTGGTCTGTACAAAATCTATAGAAAATTTATCACCAAAGTTATATTTATCTCCCATAAAATAAAAATAACAATCTCAAAATCACTAATATAAAGGAAAATATTTTAAAGTTGTCTCATAAAGCGACATCAGATTTGGAAAATGGGGGTACATCCTCATGGCTCAAATTAGCTCAGTCCTTAACAGGCTTATGGGAAAAAGGTATGATTAACCATATAAATGGCAGGATTAAGTACTCAAATCACTGATTGTTATAACTCCTTGTGCAGTTCCTCACCTTTTTAAGGAAGTGAGGAGTCTATGATCGAAGCTGCAATCCCTCTCAATCTCCTTTTTTTTGGCAGAATCTATTCTGTTAAAATAATAATTTTCCCTAAACTCGTATACCTCGGAGATTGTTCTTGTTGCGACCTCTTTAAAGGAATTAAAATCACTTCAGGCGGCTATTTTTAGGTTTATCTGGGCTCATGGTAGACGGAGTTGCTAAGGATGTTTTAATAGCGAGAAAATGTAGGGGGCTCTAGCGGTCCCCAGTATCCTTTACTATTGGGCAGCTCACCTCTGTCGATTACCTGTATGGTCCACTCTGCATGATGCGCAAAGTGGATGGAGAATGAGAAACTGACTCACTCCAATTCACCACAACATATTTTTTAGGCATTCACAGACTCTGGCGATACCAGAATATCTTTTAGGCTCAATAAAATTTACAATACATATCTGGAATTACTGTAGAGATAGATTCCTGTTTGCCTCCAAGATTCTTCAATGGCTTTTCATTTGTACACCTTTACTTTCAAAAAGTTCTTCAGGGTTTTTTGCTAGAGGGTGGCTGGGGCATTATCTATTGAGGTTTGCAGACATTGCTGGTGCAGATGATAGAAAGTGGATATCGTGTAAGAGCCTCCAACACGACTAGGTCTAAGTTTCATTACCTTCAAATTCAGCACCTACTGTTCTCCCTTTATGGCACTACGACAATCTCTACACCAACAGTCTTTAGGCGCTTTTGCAAGTCAGGCACCTCCACTAATAACCTAATCCCTGCAATATATTCCATTCTATCTGATTCTTGCCCAGAAAAGGAGATTAAGCATAAATATATGGAGAAAAGGGAGGAGATCCTGCACTCAGTCCTGCAGTATATATGGTCAGCGGCCACAACATCCTCTATATGCACTACATTAGAGAACTTATAAAATTCTTTTCTTACAGTATCATACCCCTGATTTACTGCACAAATTGGCTCCTCAGATTCCAGCTATGTGTTGGTGCTGCAGAGACTCTGTGGGTAATTTATTCCACATCTTCTAGGATTGTCCGATTATACAGGCTTTTTTGGCTCAAGTCAGGGATCCCCTTGCTAATATTCTTAGAATTAAAGTTTCTTTGGATTCTCTTGTTTACTTATAAAATGCCCTAGTAAAAAGCCTTTCAAAAACAAAATTCTAAACCTAAGTTCAATATCCTGACTTTTGCAATATGTTTGATTGCGAGAATGTGACAGACTCCCACCGGGAATTATTGACCTCTATCAAAAGGTTAGAAGGCCTGAATTTACAACTGCCTCCTTACATGATAAAATGAATCTTTTTTAACTGGTTTAGTCTACATGGGACAACCCGCATCCCACTTAAGGAAACAATGATCTTCATCTTCTCAACTTTCTTCTACCCTCTCCCCCCCCCCATTTTTTCCCTTATGTTTCTTGTACACCCTAATGCATTGTCTAATACATTAGGCTATATAAATGATAGCGACTCCTAGTGGTGAAGCACCCGATGGGGACTCAATGTAAAATAAAAAAGTTTGACAGTGTAAAAAAAAAAAAAAAAGTAAAGTGTTCAAATCACCCCTTTGCCATTTTACAAATAAAATATATAAAGTTACCCATATTTTGCATCACCTTGTCCAAAAGTCAGATCTAATATAACATTTATCCTGTATGCTGAACACTGAAGAAAATACCAAATGCCAAAAGTGTTTTTTTTATCATTTCATGTCCCATAAAAGTTGGAATAAGTTTAATCAAAGTCCCATGTATTCCAAACTGGTAGCAATAAAAATTACACTTCAGCCTGCAAAAAATACCCCCTCACTCAAAATCTATAAATATTTAAATAACCAAAAAAGTTATTGGTGCAGAAAAAGGGGCCACCCGCAAATTTTCAGGGAAAAAGAAAAAATTTTTGGAATTTTTTTCCCTGGTACCAAAACTAATGGGAAAATGTACAAGGTTTTGGGATTGCCCGCAGCATATCCCCCCTGCAGAAAACAGATAAATAATTTTTACCTAAAAATTTAAAAACTGAAAAACAAAACCTGCAAACAAAGGTGGGGGAAGGGGACTTTTTTCCCCATTTTTCCCAACTTAAATTTTTATTTGCATTTCCCAGTAAAATTCTATGGTAAAATGACCAACATCATTAGAAAGAAAATTGTGTTTCCCGCAAAATAAAAGGGCCCCTTTTTTAAATCAATGTAGATGAAAAAAAAAGTAAGGGTTTTGGGTGTGGAAGGCCAGTAAAATCATGCGAAAAAAAGGCCCCCAGCCCGATTTTTTTTTTTCTTTTACTGAGCGTTTCCCCAAACCAAAAAACCCTTTTGGCGGGGAAAAAAAGGGGGAACTTTTGCTTTTTATGGCCCCGGGCTGCCCTTTTGATTTTTAGAGTCCCAAAGGGTCGCTGGGAAACTGAAATCTTTACCCCTTTTGCAAAAAAACAAAAAAACAGAGGTGCAGTCCAGCAATGTGAAAATGGGGGGTTTTTATTTTGGGTTTGGCATTTTCTCAATTTTTGTGTTTGGCTTAAAATCAAGTGCTATCGGATCTAACAAAGACTAATTTCTACTGTTTACTTTAGCTTGATGCTTCTCTTGACCCAAGAACAGGAGATTTTTATCTCAGTAATTAGCAGACCTTTGAATACCTGAGTTGATATGCTAAATACACAAAATGGTACATTACTCAAAAAACCCTACAACAGTTCATATTTACAGCTCAGTGGCTGGACTAGACTAAACCCAGTAGCAGGCAACTGACTTTGGAAAGAAACAGGTGCAGCCAATTGCTGAGCAGCAACACACCCCACCACTAGGAGGAACAGTTAGATAGAAAAAACTGCACATTAATTTGTGCATTTTTTTTTTAGCATCTAATTGTTCCCCTATTCACACCAGCATGCAGAAAAGCCACAATACATGGTGAGATTGCAGAAATGCAAAAATACCAATAAAACAACCACTCGCATGCCCTCCATGCATGAGGGGGGTGGTTGCTGCATATAAGGCGATACAGAAGGGTGCCATAAATACAGATGTGTAGTGCACCATACTGGCTTACAACCCATTGGTGACACCCATACTATTCAATAAGGTGGACTGCCCAGCATTTTCTGGGTGTCCAACACAAAGTACAGACATCCTCCACTCCCCAGTATTCTTGGGCAGATAAAAAAAAAAAAAAACATACCGGAAAAAAGTTAAATATGAGATATTTGTTGGTAGTGTGGCCACAGTACATGAGCTCACAACTGGCGTCAACAGTTCTCATGTCTGTATTGCCTTATTTGTAAGCAATTGTAGTAGCAACCACCACCCCCCTCATGCATGGAGGGCATGCGAGTGGTTGTTCTATTGGTATTTTTGCATTTGTGCAATCTTCCCATGTATTATACTGTGGCTTTTCTGCATGCCGGTGTGAATAGGTATAAAGTTAATGTGCAGTTTTTTTTATCATCTTATTGTTCCCCTTGTGGTGGGGTATGTGAGCTGCTGCTGAGCAATTAGCTGTACCCGTTTATCTTCCCCAAGTAGCATATGGGCCAGAGCTGCTTTCTACTGGATTCAGTTTAATCCAGCCATTGAGCTGTAAATATGGCCTCTGTATTGGTTTTTGGATATGCTAAATACCCACAGCCTGACCAGGAAGAGGCCGGATGCATGAATAAAAGCTGCTCTGTGAAACAGCGTGGTGAGACCATCCCTTTAAGAGTAAACCAAGACATCAATATATGTTAACCAGGGGCGTAACTAGAGAAGCCCGGGCCCCATAGCAAACTTTTGGATGGGCCCACCCACTTCCCAACCATTTACCAGGACCTCTTAGATCATGCAATGACTAGATACAAACAAGGAGTGAACACCTCAGATTACCATCATACTGCTACCAGACATCACACTATACCCAGCTCAACATTACCAATAACGATACTACATATGGACCCGATTAATCTGCCAGAACACAACCACAAGTTACCAAACAATGACTGCATAATGCCCCTATACTATTAATCAGTATACAAAAAAACAATATTAATGCCATATAGTGGTATATACAGGTGCCTTACAGACTGTATATTACCAACATCTAGTGATTATATATATATATATATATATATATATATATAGTGGTAGGTACCAGTGTACAGACTACCGACATAAGTGATAGTGCAGTTACATCTTGTGACACAGATGTTTGACAAGTCGTTGACTTTCCCTTTTGTTCTGCATCCAGTCCACACCGCCATGACAACTTCTCCCGGCCACCACTCGTCCCTGCAGATTTAGACACAAATTTCTTAGAATCCTCACTTTACCCATCACCTCACTCCCTGCCCCCCACCTCTTTACAAACTTCCCATGGGTGGGAAAGTGGGTTCAGGCCAGAATCATGTTACCAGGTAGACTCCCATTAGATAGGTTGGTAGACCCTTAAGGTCTCAATTAAGCAGGTAGGTCGTTAGATTGGTCCTATGAAGGCAGTAGTTAGGCCCCAGTTGGGTAGACAGCCCAAAGGTAGCCAAGTAGTCTGTTGCTCGGCCCCTGGTAGCCAAGTAGGCAGTAGGTGGACCAGAGGTAGTTAAGTATAAGATATATGTGAGGCCCACATAGGTAGGTAAATCGGCTATACAGGTAGGCAGACATTAAGGTAGGCTATAGGGTCCATATACGCAGTCATTACAGTCGGCTCTAAGGGCAATATAGGTCGGCATGCAGGGCACACCTAGGCTATGGGGGGGGGGGGTCATATAGGCAGACAGGGTTCAAGAAGGCTATAGGGGTCATATAGGCAGGGTTCAAGCAGGCTATAGGGGTCATATAGGCAGGGTTCAAGTAGGCTATAGAGGGTCATTCAGGCAGGGTTCAGGTAAGCTATAGGGGGTCATGCAGGCAGGCATGGTCAGGTAGGCTACAGGGGGGAGGAGGGGTCATATAGGTAGCCAGGCAGGCTACTTTAATATAAAAAAAATAAAAAATTAAGAAATCCCTTACTCACCTACCCCACACTCCCTTGAAGTGATCAGCTCCCGGCCACCCAGTCAGTGTTTGGTGCAGGCGGCACGATATGATGTCATCACATCACCCACGTCAGCACTGTGGGCCGGCGCCTGGTAGCAGATTAGAAGAGCGACGAAGGCGCTCCTCTCTGCTAACACTGGGCAGTCCTGCCTTTGAACGCTCAGGCCAGAGGGCTCGGGAGGCAGTATGCGCCAGGCCCCACAGCTCCACGCACGCCGGCAGTGAACTGTTCTGTTCGTTGCCGGTGGGCGCAGGAGTGGAACTACCAGGGTAGCAGCCCAAGCACAGTGGCAGCTGCTACCACTGTAGTTACACCCCTGATGTTATCTGTATATCCAACAACATTTTATAGTCCAACATGTGGATTAGGCTTCTGTGTGACATGCTATGCTTTGATGTTCCTGTCGGTGTATATTTTTGTAATTTAAAGTTTGGTCTATTGCTATAGTGAAATCATTTAAACTATTGTAGACTTCAGCTTTTCATAGAATTGCAGGAATACATTTTAACATCCTTTATAAGTGGTGGTAAACAACATGACTGGAAGATCTGTAATCAAAATCTTTATTCCACACAACAAAACAAAGATTTCATGAGATTAAAAAAAACAAACAAAAAGAAGATATATCCTCATATCACTTACAAGGTATACAGTCAACCTGAGAAAAACATTCACAGTATAAAATATTGAAGCAAGGCCAAGAAAAAGTTCCCTTTAAAAAACGGGAGGTGACATCTAATTACCTTAGAAAAAAACACTGCTTTTACAGTTTGGGAAAAGGGTTCAAAACCCTCACCTCTGTGCAAAAGTGATCTCTTAAAAGGGGTTGTCCCAAGAATAAATCTATTAGCTTTTACAAAAAAAAAGTTTTTCTAATCATTTAATGAAGATCCCACAAAATGCTTTAAATATAGCAACAAATCTTAAGTTTAGTAAAAAAAAAGTGAAGGGGTGTGACAGTTCCTTAGCTGGTTTGGCACCAACTGTGTATAGAAAGGTTAGTCTAATTGGCTTTAGGTTTGTGGCCACACATTCAGCCACTCTTCCCTCAGCTAGGTCTATGCATAGTGATCCAGTCTCGGGAGGACCGAGTCCATTGCAAGAAAATGGCTATGTAAAGGAGATTCCTTCTCATCTTGTTATAACTCTTAAGTTAGATTTCTAAGTATAAAGACTATTGTTGGCAAAGTGGTGGCTAAAAATAACCAATTATAATGTGTGCTGTTGGGGCAGACTAAACAGAAGCAAGAAGCAGCACTAGTACAAGCAAGCCCCCATTTTATTCCCGTATTTTTCCCCTTAGGCTTATTTTCCCCTATGGGTACAGTTAATCACCAAGATCATCCAGGATTGGTAAAAGGCTGCCTTGAGTGTAACAAGGGGTGCCATAGTAAGACTGACCACAATACTGAAAGAGGAGGTCTCTTAAATTCCAAATGAAAAGTTGTCATCATGTTACCTAACTAATGTAATCTTTAATTGTGGGACAACCCCTGTGAGAAATGCAATTCTATTCTAAAAAAATTTTGGGGGGTTTCAAATCTCTTATGTGGGGAACTTTCAAGAAAATCCTCACAAAATCCAATGAACCCCAGGTTTTTTTGTTAAAAAAGTGTTTGGCTAGAAAACAAACACTAAAAAAAACCACAGGCTACTGGGGGAAGATTTCGTTTTCCCCGAAATAAACACCCCCCTAAAATAAGACATAGTGCATTTCTTTAGGCAAATTTAGAGTTGGGGTTCTTTTGCTGATTTTGATGAAAACACAAAGTATATTAATACATGTTGATGTTTTGTTCAAAAATAAATGAATTGTTCCTAGAAAACAAAAACATCCCCTAAAAATAAGTCTTAGCTCATCTTTAGGAGCAAAAATTAATATAAGACGCCGTCTTATTTTCGGGGAAACATGGTAGCACCTGTCCAGATTTGGGGAATCTAACTATGTGAACGAAAAATAAAACCATACTGCAAGATAAGGTCAGTGTACATCGTTGATGGCTTTAAAGCTGCATTATATGTAAACAATTAAATACAAATCACATACATTGTACGTACATAAGTTTAGCAGTGCACAGTAGTAAACTGAGCAGCAGTGTCTTCAGGCTGTAAGGAGATTCTACCCACAGTGGGTGCAGGAGTGCTCATTTACATTACAACAGTAGGTGGGTAAAACTCCTTACATTTGAAGAGCACAAGATTTCTCAAATGTGCAAATATGCATTCGAAATGCAGCAGTGACAGGATTAGTCTGGCTGTAATTGGTACAATTGCTTGTCCATGGTCAAGTCATGTAGCGGGTTATTGCTCTAAGGCCATATAGCAGAGCTGCTTGGAATCTGGCTTCAAACAGCAGCAAGTTCAAGTGGACCTAAGACAAGACAATAAGCACAATAAATTTCACATACATAAAGTAGACTATACAGAGTAATGATTCAGTTGATCTTTCCCTAGAATGGTCATTAAAGCTTAGAAGGGTATTCCCCCGACAGACTCATGGCATATCGCTAGCATATGTCAAAGGCTGATCGGGGCGAGTCCCAGAGGTGGCACACAAAAGTTAGGCTCTGTTCACACGACTGGTTTGGCCGTGGTTCCCGCGGCCAAGCCTCGTCCTAACCTCACGTCTCCCAACGCAAGTTTGTGGCGCAGGTGCTGGCCGTGGTCTCGGCGTGGGTGGGGCGTGGCTTGGAGAGTGTTTGCCCTCATGCAAATTAATAGGCAAGGGGCCGCAGCCAGCCGCGCACCACCCGTGGCGACACCCATGGTAACACCGCACGTCCACTGCGCTGAGAACTCCATCAATTGACAGGAGAGTTCACACATGCGTGGCAAGGCTGCCGCCCCAAAGCCACGGCGTGTGCATATTAACACGGTTTCCAATAGGAAACCATGTTAATAAACTAGACGCGATTAGGCCGCAGTTTTGGCCATGGAAGCCGCGTCAGAAACCCACGGCCATATCAGTCATGTGAACAGGGCCTAGAGCAGACTTGAGACAGTCACGTTTGCACAGTTCTTTCTTCTGTTGTATGGGAGTTCTGAGCAGTCAAATACTGTGCTTGGCTGTACTCGTAACTGCCATACAACAGAATAGAGAACTCTGCACAAACGCAACCAGCTTTCCAGTATGCTCTACCTTTAAGGGGCCAGTTCCCAAGATAGGTGCAAGTTCCTTTAAGTTCAGTGACAACAGCTATATCACACTGCCATGTAATATAGGATTGCAGTCATTTTCCTGTGTGATGCATGAATGACTGAATAGACTGTCCTGGTAAGACACTAGTATCCTGGGACAGAATGGGGGAGGGGGTAGAGGAAGGAGAGTGAGACTACCCATAAGGATAGATGATGTTATTTAATATTGCCTGCAGTCCTAAAAGTTGAGGAAGATGCATATTTCAACTTTTATTTAAATAGTCCAGGGAAAAAAGCTAGTATGTCTAGCACCTTCTACTAGAAGCTATTGGCTTGGCTTAAAATCCCAAGTCATAGCTTTAAAGCATCAGATATCACTATAAGGAATGTCCCTTCTAAATAGGTGGCACTACAGATGCCAGCTCTATTACCCTTAGAACTTGATTTAAAAAACGTAAACATCTCCAAGGGAGCAGTAAGTCTCCTTTTACCTTTATGGTGCTCTGACCAAAATAAACTTTAGCCCCTTCCCACAGAGCCACTTTAACTGGAAATGGGTGCTTAAGGTAGGAACTAGACTGGGTGTTCAGTTAAAGAAAACCAAAGTGCCAACACTGAAGTAAAATATTTATTGATATACATTAAAAAGGAGTTAAAATAATGTAGGAACAGAACACCCAATAGGACAAAAAGCTTACAGCCATAAACCGATCTAAAGGATTTACAGCAATAATGCAGAATATAAAACAATGCTTATAGGACAGCAAATATTAGATAAATGCCACTTACACCACCTAAAGCAATCTGATAGATGCAAGGAGTAAACTACCTCAATGCATGTTTTCACAGTCTTGCTTTGTCAAGGGAATAAAAGTGCAACGGCAAAACATGCCGTGTTAGTGTGGTTTGCTCCTTGCCCTCTATCAGATTGCTTTAGGTGAATTATATCTAATATCTGTCCAATAAAGCAGTTTATATTCAGCATTTTTGCGGTCATTTATATCTGTTGATGGCTTTATGAGCTTACTTTTTGTCCTATTGGGTGTTAATGTTACTACATTTTTCTTCAGTGTTGGCACTCTGGTTCTTATAAATTAGTGTTTTCAACACGAATGTTAGATTTTTTGCCCTTGTTACATACATTTTTGTAGGTTGTTTTTTGGGTGTTTAGTTGGTGCAATAGTCTAGGGCTGAAATAGATAAAAACCTAATCCTTAAAGCCTACCAATTTGCCACTTAAATTCTCGAACGGCAAAGGTAGATTCACTAAAAAGATCTGTTTTCCAATAGTATTTTATGAACCAAATAAATGGAATCCCTTGCCTTTACAGAAAATTTCTGTTACAGTCAATACTTTGCTCAAGAATCTTTTGTTAAAACCATGCATTGTGCCTCTTTAATTCTCACAGGAATTTTATCTATAAGAACAAACCCAGTTGCCAAGGGGAATAGCAACAGTTGATTAAACAGTGCCAAGCTATAGGGACATAGATGCTAAGTGGAGCTGGTAACACCCTTTTGTAACCATTTCCAGGAGCAACAGAAGAACTGCATTGTTCCCAAAAGATGCTCTTGAACCCTATTTTGGGCCCTAGTATTACTCCCATCTTTGACATCCATAGAAACATTACATAATTCCCCTAGAAATGGATTAGCATTCTGGAAATAGTATAGCTTTAGCATGCAAACTGATAATCAGCTTCACTGTCAATCCTGGCCATCTCCGTTCAATGCTGCTTGGATGTGGAATAAGCAGCTGCTTAACCAGGCAGGATAGGAGACCATTCATTCTGGAAATAGGTACAAGGCCCAAAAAAACCAGATCTTGCTTTTTTTTTTTTTTTTTTTTTTTTTTTTAAAGTAAAAAACAAAATCTTTTCTGCCACACTTCATAGCAGTTGTAGCATCTCAAGGGTTAAAGGATCAGGAAAACATCTCTTTGCTCCAAACAGTCTTTACACATCCAAGCACCCGCTCCCTTTGGTGTCCTGTTAACCAGCTATGCAGTAATAAGGCATGTTGGGGACCACAGTATATGTTCGTGGTATTTAAGGGGTTAAAGCTTTTTTGTAAGCAGCTGTGTGGTGGAGGAATGGGAAGGCTGAAGAGTCCATTGAATCTGATTCTTACAGAATTCAAATGGTGTCTAGCCATAACTGCAATCCCATCAGCCAGTCAGAAACAAAAGGTTACTACATTTTGGAAACTGAAGTGACAAACAGGAATACTTTTCAAAAAATGCAAACATGCTAATTGTTTCCCCAAGTTACCTTTTCCGAGTGCCTAAATTGTCTCCAGAAGTCGTTATACAGTTGGCGTGTCACTCTCTCCGGGTGGCAAGTCACAGTTTTCATGTAAACCTTCAAGCTTCTCTCCAACAACTGATTCACCTCACCATAGTCATAATCATCATACCTAGAGGCGGCGTATAAGAGTCACATTAACCGGTTTAATGGGAGCTTGTAATCAGCTTTAACCAGCTTCCCCACATCAGAAGTACCACCATTGCCGTATAGCTTTTCAAACATATCGCTATGTGTCAGCTGTAGTTAGAGGCAGCTTGTCACATGTAGATTATCTGCATGTCATGAAAGTGAAGCCAGGGATCTGAGGATGGTCTCTAAACACACCTATCGTTACTTGATGTCCCTGAGACACTGATTTAGAATGGCGTGTAATGATGTATCCCTGCTACAGGGTCAAAGTACATATTTTGTAGGTATAAAGAGTTTTGAAGTAAAGGTGTTGATAATAGCTTCTTAACATACTGCTGTAAAGCAATGGTAGTACTTGCAGGGGATGGAAGAGTGTTAAAGCTAGTGACTAGTTCATAGTTGGTGGTCACAGCATATTTTCCAAACCACCTGTTCAGCTCCTTACCTGATCCCATAAATGCACTGTATATAGTTCCAGATGGCTCTTCGCAGTTTAAAAGTGTCTACTTCTTGATGTGAAGCAATGGTATGATATGTCAAATTATAGGCTATTTGGAACTTGTCATCGAGCAGCTGACCAACCTCTGGATACAACCTGTGCAGTAGAGAATATCCATGGTCTTCCCAGGTGTAGTCCTAAAAAAGAAACAACCGTAATAAAATTGGAGAAGGGTGAAAGGTATTCAAGCACACCTAATGCATCCCAGATGTTGGGGACCATTGCATCTAAAGCAATCATTGCTCTGACATTTTCCTTCCCACAAAGCAAACACTAGATACTAGTAGCGAGCAAGTTTTCAGAGTCCCTTTGATCTGATGACCAATCCACTACAAAGAATAAAGCAACACATTAAGGACAATTCAATGATCATTTATATGGCACTCACACAGGTGTCATTGCTTCAGCTCTTAAAGGATCCATGGCAGACAAAGTTTTAGGTAGAAATTTTCTATTGGATGATAGGGATTAGATGGCAGAAAAATGTCAGCTCTCCTGTATGTATCAATGATTCAGCCACTTTAGGTTTTGTAAGTTACTGAGCTTTTCACACTGACAGGGAAACTTCCAGTTCCTTGTGTGTTCATAGTCAAAGCCTCCCTAGTTTGAAGCTCAAGGTTAGATAGGAAATGCATTCTGGAGGTCCAGGATGTTGATTTCATTGATATATGTTTAAAGCTATAGGTTTTGCTTTCTTTTAAACAGTTGCTGTAGTGCTCGAGTCCTGTGTCAGTACTTTCTTTACTCAGATAAAGCAAATAGCTTCTCAATTTGGAATACCATAGTATTTTAATGGCAGTTGGCCTTATCAAAGTGGCATCATCTTGGTGAGTGTGGCTGTTACATCAGTGGAGATGTCTGTGCCCCAACTTACTTTGAAAGGATATTAGGAAGGATAGACCAGGCCAAAAACTGAGTACCGCAGGTAAGAAATTATCTTACTTAACCTCCATCCTTCCTGAGTTTCCACTGCATGTGTTGGAGTGTGGGTGTCGTATGGGTCCTTGCCTGAAAGTGCCATGCCATATTTAGTATGGAAGAATTAATATCATGGTATAGCATGTCTCCCATCTATACTTTTGTTGCAATGTCTGGATGTGTAGTTATCTGTAAATTTTTTTGCTCTGGGGGTTATAGAAAATTGCAGAACACAAGGAACGGAGAAGAGGGGATCTGGACCCTCCTGCACCTCCTAAGTAAAGTAATACTCAGACAGAACCTAGGAATTTAAGGGAGGAAGTCCGTTTGGATGGGAAAAGTTTCCAAATCAGGAACCCTACTAAAGAGAGGAAGCCCGTTCGGAGGGAAAATTAAAGATATAACAAGGCACACGAGAAAATGGCCAACCAATAATTAGTATTAAAAAGGCAAAGCAAGTAGTGTCAGAGCAGGATAGACCAAATGCATTGAGAAAATAGGAGGATGGGAGGGAGAATAGATTCTAAGTGGCAGGAAGTTCAGTGGAAATTTGAAGGTTGAAGGATGTTAGATGAACATGTTGAAAAATGGTGTCAAGTAGTGAAAAATTTCAAGACCGTGAAGAATTGGCAACTGCTGAGAAACCCACTGCACCTTTGCCATGTCTTCCAGAAAACAGCTCTGTGGCAGAGTCCAGTCCGGCCAGATGGATCTGCCACAGGTGTAGCCAGCAAAATCCAGATTGGAGAGATACCAGTTTCAATTGTGGTGTATTAAGACCTATAGCAGCGGTCCCCAACCTTTTTTCCACCAGGGACCGGTTTGATGCACAACAATTTTTCCATGGCCCAGTGGGGGGTGGAGTTATTGGGGGCGTAGTTATTAGGGGCGGAAGTTATGGAGGAGGTTGGATGTTTAGAATCACACAAAAAAAACCAATAAAGTGTATACTGTGTCATTTAGGGATATCTTATGGGGTAACCAGTATTTTATAACTGGAGACTGATTGTCAGCTCTGTGGGTCAGTAGTGTATTAATGCTGACTCACAGAGCTGATAATCAGTCTGCAGTAATATTGGTCAGCTCTGTGGGTCAGCATTATACATGTATATAATATACCAATGTAATAAGCTCTGTCATTATAGAGCTAGCTGCCCCAGCAGTGATGAGACACACAAAGCTGCCCCAGCAGTGATGAGACACACAAAGCTGCCCCAGCAGTGATGAGACACACAAAGCTGCCCCAGCAGTGATGAGACACACAAAGCTGCCCCAGCAGTGATGAGACACACAAAGCTGCCCCAGCAGTGATGAGACACACAAAGCTGCCCCAGCAGTAATGATACACACAAAGCTGCCCCAGCAGTGATGATACACACAAAGCTGCCCCAGCAGTAGTTTGATACACAAACTCCCCAAGTAGATACAGACAAGCTGCCCAGCAGTGATATAAAAGGCAAGTGATGAACAGACAAAGCTGCCCCAGCAGTAATGATACAGACAAAGCTGCCCCAGCAGTAATGATACAGACAAAGCTGCCCCAGCAGTAATGATACAGACAAAGCTGCCCCAGCAGTAATGATACAGACAAAGCTGCCCCAGCAGTAATGATACAGACAAAGCTGCCCCAGCAGTAATGATACAGACAAAGCTGCCCCAGCAGTAATGATACACACAAAACTGCCCCAGCAGTAATGATACACACAAAGCTGCCCAGCAGTAATGATACACACAAAGCTGCCCCAGCAGTAATGATACACACAAAGCTCCCCCAGCAGTAATGATACACACAAAGCTGCCCCAGCAGTAATGATACACACAAAGCTGCCCCAGCAGTAATGATACACACAAAGCTGCCCCAGCAGTAATGATACACACAAAGCTGCCCCAGCAGTAATGATACACACAAAGCTGCCCCAGCAGTAATGATACACACAAAGTGCAAAATAAAGAAAACCCACATAAGACACAAAGGGCCCACAGTAATGATACACACAAAGCTGCCCCAGCAGTAATGATACACACAAAGCTGCCCCAGCAGTAATGATACACACAAAAGCTGCCCCAGCAGTAATGATACACACAAAGCTGCCCCAGCAGTAATGATAACACAAAGCTGCCCCAGCAGTAGTGATACACACAAAGCTGCCCAGCAGTAATGATACACACAAAGCTGCCCAGCAGTAATGATACACACAAAGCTGCCCAGCAGTAATGATACAACAAAGCTGCCCCAGCAGTAATGATACAACAAAGCTGCCACAGCAGTAATGATACATACAAAGCTGCCCCAGCAGTAATGATACATACAAAGCTGCCCCAGCAGGAATGATACACACAAAGCTGCCCCAGCAGGAATGATACACACAAAGCTGCCCCAGCAGTAATGATACATACAAAGCTGCCCCAGCAGTAATGATACATACAAAGCTGCCCCAGTAGTAATGATACATACAAAGCTGCCCCAGTAGTGATAATACATAGCTGCCCCAGTAGGCAGCCAGGGCAATTAAAAAAAAAAAAAAAAGTAATAAGAAGTCACACACCTTTCCGGGAACCGAAGCCCAGCTCCACCTCCCAGCCGCTGACATCCGACCGCACCAAGCGGCGCTGGGGGGTAAGAGGGAGGGGGGGGTCCCCTGACCTAGAGGAGGTGGTGTATAACCAGTCCTCTCTAAAACACCGCTTGTGCACCATCCTGCTGCATCTCTGCTGAGCAGTTCTGAGACTACAGCTGGAGCAGACACCACTACTGGGAGGAAAGACCACCTACTGGATTTGAAGCTGTAAGAGGGAAACAACTCATGTCTAAGACTGTACTGGGAAACCCCCTTTAATGGTGCAAGCCATACATGGACACTCATTTGTCAAAACAAGCTATGATGGACAGGGTGCAGTGACTAGATTTATCTGGTCCTGAATGACACTCTGCATAATCCAGGAAAACCTGTGCAGATTGATTACATACAGCTGCCAAAAGTAGGGGTATACGAGTATATGCTGGTGTGCATCAATCTCTTTTCAGGATGGCCTGAAGCCTACCCCATGGCAAGTGTCACAGCAAGAACAGCCAAGAAACTTGTATGTAGTACCCAAGGTAACTGAATCAGATGAACACATTTCACAGGTGACGTGATGTCTGAAGTACTAAACAGTTGGGGTACAGCAGGCCTTCCACACCCCTTGCCACCCTCAGATTAGTGAGACGGTAGAAAGGTTAAATGACACTCAATCAGAAAAGCCAGAGAGTGTTTGCCACTTGCATTGTTTTCTGACCGGTACACCCCTAACAGGATAACCAAGCTTTCACCCTATGAGACTGTTTGGTAATGCACCAAGATCAGGCCTATATTTTCCTCAACTACCACTCCACTACGGTGAGTTGGAACGATATGTCTCAGCACTACATACTAGACTAGCTCTAGTGCACAAACAAGTGTACTCTTCCATTCCAGATGCTGACCAAGGAAATCACAAGCTGCAACCTGGAGATTGGGTGGTAACCAAAAAGCACATGAGAAGAAGTCTTGATGCTAAGTACGAGGGTCCATGCCAAGTGTTGCTGACTATAGCCATCTCAGTAAAGTGGGTGGGAAAACCAAATTGGATACATGCCAGTCATTGCAAACCTGTGATTATGCCTCCAATAGGGGAGTAGAGACGAAAAGGTTTTATTTTCCTTTTCTATGTTTGATACCTATTGATATTGAAGGATTCTCTTCCCTATATACACAAAACTATGAGAACAGGTTCATAAAAAACCTTACATTAACATGGGAAGGAATTAGTAAAGACACCAATCTAACTGATTGTTGGCTATGTATACACTCGCCTGTATCAGCCAAAAGTCCCCCACATTTGGCCATACCTGTGTCATGGGAAGAGTTAATGGGATGAGGAAACTGTTCAGATAATTTCGCAATTCATGAGACAAGGAACACCAAGTTGCAAAACAGAACATAAGCCATCCCTGTAGTAGGGTAGAATGTGCCAGGTGGTAGGCGATACCAGTTGCCATTATATAGATGACCAAGGATTTCTGAACATGCATTGGGATGGAAAACGCTTAGGAAAAAAATGAGGAAAATGTGAAAAATACAGTTGGTGGAGTGACCCCTTTTCCTTCCTTACTCCAGTGAACTGGTTTAGAGGGTTAAGTGGATGGCTTATGGGAATGTTGTGTTGCAAGTTTTCATGTTACTGCTTTTAATATGCCTGTTGATTAAAGCTAATTTTGTCAAAGGCATGTAAAAAGGTTCAAAGAAATATGGGTGACGTGAACCTGCAATGAGCAAAAGGAGTGCAGATCTGGATTCAAGATGGTGTTTACAGGGCTCACCATAGCTTAGGTCAGGGAACTAGTAGTCAGCAGTTAAGACTGTTGGGCAAGTTAGATAGGGAAATAAAACCTGTCCAGATTTAGAAAAGGATAGCCTGCATCATAACATGAAGGAACTGATAGGGATTAGATGAGAAATATCAGCTCTCCTTTATGTATCAATGGTTCAGCCATTTTATGTTTTGTAAGGTGTTCACACTGCCCGAAAAGAATGATCCGTTTTCTTTTGACAAACTTCAGTTCCTTGTGTGTTCAGTCAAAGCCTCCCAAGTTTGAAGCTCAAGGTTAGATATGAAGAAATCCATTTGGGAGGCCCAGGGTTTTGGTTTCATTGCCAAATATATGACTGTTGAGAAGCTGACTGCAAAGACAGGGGCTATTTGCCATGGTAATATGCTTAAATCTGTAGGTTTTGCTGCCAATTAAAGTTTTAGTACTTGATACAATCTGAGTCTTGCGTCAGTACTCTATCTGGATACAGCAAATAACTTTTCAATATGGAATACCATAGTATTTTTAAAAAGCAGTTGGTCTTATGTATAAGGAGTAAGAGCGATAACTCACATGAGCACGGAATGTAGGAGGAGCCTGCTCCCCTCTTCGAGTGAAGTCAATATAGCCAAAGTCTGGGTCTTCCAGGAAGCGGAGAACACTTTGGGAGTAGACCGAATGGCTTAAATTACCTGTGAAGTACACATTTTATAACCTTTGCTTGAAAGTTGGTATAAAGTTTTTTTTTTTTTCTACAATCATACCAAGAGTCACCTTTCACTTTCCCCTTTTCTCCGTTCAAATCTCGTTGCCATCTCTTCTTGGCTTGCCTCTTGGGCCTCCTCATCCAGTTTCCTTATCTGGGCCAGAACACGTTCCGCTTCTTGGGGGGGTGGATCCCTGGTGGAACAAGGTTTTATTTTTATTTTATTAAAAGCTATTTTTGCCAGCACTGCAATTCCAATCCACTTAACTAAAAAACTACCCGGGAAACAGTTACTGTAAGACCAGGTCATGTCAGTAAGGGCACAGTCACACAGCTATTTGCCAATTCAGTATTAAATCTGCAACAGAATCAGCCTCCAACCTGATTAAAATCTGTCTTGCAGTGTCTAATAGAAAATCTCAACAAAAAGCAGATTTCTTTTTGGCTATGAAAATTTTCGGTGCTAAAAAAGTTTACGTCAATACTTAAGCCAAATTTCACACCAAACCCAAACCATAGTAAAGTAGGCTGGAAATCTGCATCAAATCTCCCTCCTAGCACAGACTTTGGGCACAAATTCTACATGAATTGAGCCATGTGAACGCACACCAGCAAAACTACATTTAAACAGGAACCTCTTGTTAAAAAAAAAAAGCTTTGGCCAATGATCCTTCCTATTCTGTAGAGATCACTTTGCAGCAGCGTGACCACAGAAAGAATTACATTGAATAGTAACCTCAATATATAGGTTACACAGGAGTCACCATACGTTATTTAAAAAAAAAACCCTCCCCCCCCATTGCTATTATTTATGATAAAAAAACCCCAAATTCACAGGCTCCAGTCCCATGGGGCTGTTAACACGTTTGGCAAGAGGGTTTGACCCTAAAATTATTGAAAAAAAATAGAATAAAAAATAAAGGAGCTACCTTTAAACAAATGCCACTTAGCCATTAAGGCCCAAATAGGTCTGGTTAAGGTGTTACTTTTCTTTTTTTTAACCCCATTCAACAAGACATTTCTTATTCCATCTGTTTCTGTATAAGGGTTTTTTGGGGCCCCCTTTCGATGTTAAAAAACTAAAAAAGGGGCAAACTAAAAAAGTATCCCCAATAAAACTCAACTTGTCAGCCTGATATTGGTCACAACCCATGAAAAGGTTTTATTTTCCTTTTGTATGTTTGATACCTATTGATAATGAAGGATTCTCTTCCCTATATACACAAAACTAGAGAACAGGTTCAAAAAAAACCTTACTTAATATGGGAAGGAATTAGTAAAGACACCAATCTGATTTTTGGGCTATTTCACTCGCCTGTATCAGCCAAAAGCCCCCCCATTTTTGGCCATCCCTGTGTCAGGGGAAGAGTTAATGGTATGGGGAAAACTGTTCAATAATTTCGCAATTCGAGACAAGGAAACCAAGTTGCAAAACAAAACAGTAGCCACCCTGTAGTAGGTAAATGTGCCAGGTGGTAGGCGTCCCATTCCCATTATATAATGAAAAAGGGGTTTTTTGAAAATCTTTGGGGATGAAAACATTTGGGGAAAAAAAATGGGGAAAAATGTGAAAAAAACAGTTGGTGGGGGCCCCCCTTTTCCTTCCTTTTTAGGCAAATGGTTGACCTACAATTTGTGAAAAAAAACAGAATAAAAAAAAAGGAGCTCCCTTTAACCCCTTACCGCCGGAGCCAGTTTTGGCCTCTCTAAAGGGCCCCCCATTTTTGAAATCTGTAATGTGTCATTTTATGTGAGAATAACTTTTGACATTTTAAACCTATCCATGTGTTTCAGAGATGTTTTCTGTGACACATTATTTTTAAGATAGTAAAAAATTTTTTGGTCCAAAAAATGCTTTTTTTTATTTGTAAAAAAAATACAAAAAATCTAAAAAATTTAAAAAATTTTCCCTTTTTTAAACTTCAAAATTTTTTGCATGTAAGACAATAGTTATTCCACTCAAAATAGTTTATAACTAGCATCTCCCATATGTTCTCTTAGTTTGGCCTAATTTTTTAAATGTTTTTTTTTCGACATTGGGGGCTTAGAAATTTAGTAGTAATTTTAAAATTTTTCAACAAATTTGCAAGACACTTTTTTTAGGACCATCCGTTCTAACGTGATTTGATTGACCGTATGTTAATCCCCCCATAATGCCCTCATCTAAAAAAACTACCCCCCTTAAAGTATTCAAAACTGCATTTGGAAGTTTAAACCCAATTAGGTTTTCACGGAAATTAAAGAAAAGTGGAAGTAATTTTCAAAATTTACTTTTTTTGCAGATTTTCAATTTTTATCATTATTCCAAGAATACGGAAAATGTGATCGGGGAAATGCAAATTAATATGATTCCCCAGATTCTGCCGTTTTCAGAGATACCCCATATTGGCCCTAGGCATTATTTGGCTCAACCACAAGCCAGAAAGGGGAGCCCCTAGGACCGGGGGGTTTTTTTTTCTTAACCATTTTATTTAGGGGCCATTTCTTTTTGGGTGGACCCCCTAAGGTGCAAAAAATTAAATAAACTCCCTAAAAATACCCCAAATTTTGGGAAAATACCCCCTTAAGGAATATATCCAGGGGTGTAGTGAGCTATCGACCCCCCAGGCGTTCCAAAAATTTTTAGCGTTTTTGGCTGGAAAATTTTTAAAAAAATTTTTTTTTAATAATCTGCAATTTTAGCTGAAAATTTAAAATTTTTACAAGGCTCCTGGTAAAAAAAAACACCCCAAAAACCCGTTTCGCAAATTTTTTTCCAAGTTCAGCAATACCCTACATGTGGGTGTAAACGCTGTTTTGGGCGCTGCCGGGCGTATAAGGGAGGGAGTGTTACTTGGGTTTTGGAACGCAGATTTTGGTGGGGGCCCTTCGCATTTTCAAACCCCCAAAATCCAGAACAGTGAAACCCTTCCCGAATCACCCATTTTGGATTTAGCCCGCCTCAAGATCTCATCTAGGGGGGTTTGTGCATTTTTTGGGTGACAGGTGTTCCAAAATTTTTTTTTTTTTGATTGGGCTATGAAAAGAGGAAAACGCAGTTCCGCCTTGTTTTTTGGGCTTAAATTTTTTAACGTTCGCCGGGTCAGTATAAAAGATAGGATATCTTTAATATGGGGGGCGTACAATTGCAAGATATAGATTTTATATGTTTTTTTTTAGTTTTATTACTTTTAACAATGAAATAGGGCTAAAAAAAATTCGTTTTTATGTTGTCCCCGTTCGATAGCCCCTAAAATTTTCAGTTTTTTGTATCGGGCTGATTAGGGGTTGTTTGTTGTGGGATAGTTGACGTTTTTTTTTAGTACCATTATGGGGGGCATATGCGCTTGATAATTTTTTTTAAGGTTTTTTTTGAGGCATTTTTAACAAAATACAGCATTCCTGGGAGTGTTTTTTTTTTTTTTATTTTTAACAGCGGTCACCCTCGTATAGCTGACATGCAGTATTACCACAGGGCGATACATTACAGCGATACCCAAATTTTATTTTTTTATGTTTTTTCTGCTTTTTCACAATAAAAACACTTTTATTCAAAAAAAAACACGTTTTTGCATCGCCATAGTCTGAGACCATAACTTTTTTTTTTTTCTGTGTACGGGGCTGTGTAGGGCTTGTTTTTTGCGGATGAGTTGACGTTTTTATTGGGACATTTTTGGGGGGGCCAGACTTTTGATCAGTTTTTAAAACCTTTTTTTGGGGGGGCGGGGGAAGAAAATACTGCAATCCCATAGGGTTTTTTTTTTTTATTTTTCACAAAACACTCACCGGCAGTTATCCATGACCATTTGCTTTTCTTCAGGGGCGATACGATTACGGCATCCCTATTTTATATAGTTTTTTTTTAAATTTTAAGCACTTTTTTAAAAAAAAAAAAAGTGTTTATTTGTTAAATAAAATTTAGCATCGCTGTCTTCTGAGAGCCCTAACTTTTTTATTTTTCCGTTACAGGACGTGTAAGAAATTTTTTTTTTCGGGAGAACTGATGTTTTTTAAATTTGGGACAACATTGGCGTTTATTAGTTTTTGAAAAAAACCTTTTATTCCATTTAATGTGCTGCAGGGTCACAAAAATTTTGCAAATTTTGTGACGTTTTTTGTTTTTGTTTTTTTTCGGCGTTCACCATTGGGTTAATTTACGTGAAAAATTTATGGGGGATCGTTAGCACCGGGGATACCCCAAAATTTGGGGGCTTTTTTTGATCTTTCTTGGGGGATTGGGGTTTTTTTAAAAGGGAAAAAGGGGATGTATTGTTTTAATTTTTTTTTTTTTTTTTACTTTTTTTTTTTTTACATTTTTTTAAATTTTCCCCATGAGGATTTTTTAACTGAAAACCCCACTGGGGGAAAAGCAATCATTTGATTGCTGTTTGAAGAGGCGATCTGTGCACACGTTACTGCTGTGCAAGGCGCCATGGAACTAGTGACAAACCCCTGCCCACAATGCATTTTGGGCAGGTTACGTCACCAATACCCGGGTCATTCAGGGGCAGCTCCGGGGGGTCTGGTAGGAGACGGCCCGCGGCATCTCTGCCCGCCTCGGCGATCGTAGGCAAGGGAGCTCACCCTCCTGCCTGCGGCATCATTACGCGGCCTGACAGGCTGCGGTAAAGGGTGCGTTTTTCACCCCCGGCCGGGGTGAGCTCCGGCCCGGGGGTGAGGGGGAGAAGCCAGCGGTAATTTACCCCTGGTTCCATGTCGGATCGCGCCGGGTCGCCCGCAAACCCGGCGATCGCCAGGGCGTATGCAACGTCCCTTTTTCGGAAGTCACTTCCCGCTGGGCGTATGCATACGCCCAATGTCGGGAAGGGGTTAAACAAATGCCACTTGTCAGCCTGATATTGGTCACAACCCATGCCTAGTTTTCACTAATCTGAAAAATGTCCTACTTTAGATTTGCCAATTTTGATGGGATTATACAGTGAACCATAAATTGCAACAATATCGCACACAAAAAAAGTTTTAATTAAAGAGGTCATAAACCTAAATTCTCCTAATCATACTACATATTTAAAAATAAAAAAGCTACTCTCCTCACCTGGGACCCATCACTTCTGTTTTCTTTCTGCTTCTTCTGAACAGTGACATCAGGCTATTTTCACGTGACATCCCCGTTTTGAAAAAGCAAGAAAATAAAAAGAGCGGAGAGAGATGGCGCAGCGCTGAATCCCAGCTAAGGTAACAGACTGGTATAACTAGTTAAAATGAGCACTAGTAGGATACAGAAAAAATAGGTTTCCAACCCCTTTAATAAATTCCTCCAGGAATTTGATGGGTTCACAAAGCCCAGGATTAGGGCAAAGTCTGAGAAGCACTTCACTGGATAGGATTACTACCACTAGGAAGACAATGGCAATTATACAAGAGGGGTGATATAAAGCACATTACATGAATAAAGACTACTACAACCCACAAACCCTTGCTTGTTACAGGAAATTAAGCAACAAGTGTTCAATTCTAGGCATTAAATCAAGGATTTTCAGCTTTAGACACTAAAAGGCTGCGTCCCCACAGCAAGGGACAATACCACCGGGGTTTACCGACCGTTTTTTTTTCCCGTTTTTGCAGAGTCCCCAGGGCCCCCGAGGGGGGGGGGGGGGGGGCGGTTGACTGCTTTTCTCCGCAATGAGCGGAGAAAAAAAAACCCTCCCCCTTCACATGCACAGATTCCCTCCAAAAAACCCGACAAAGAAAATGCTTGTAGAAGGTTTTGCGGGCGGGAAAACCCCCGCAGTGGGGATGCTGCACAGGGTTTTTCCATAGAACACTATTGTGCTCATTTTTGGCCGGTTTCTCGGACGGTCTGCAAAACCGCAAAAAGTCTAAATAACCGGCCGAAAACCGTGCCGTGGGGACATGCCCTTAGAGTACTTTAGGTACTAAAGTACAGCTTGATAAATTTTACATATATTGGTCGTTTATGTATCCTTATTCCTCCTTTGCTTTTCCTAACATTTACATTTCGAGAGTCAATTTTAGTGCCTTTATTTTCTTCTATTTTCTTTAATTTATTAAAGTTGATTTTTTTGGTATTCGTGTTTATTCCTGGTGGCGTATGCGATTCTATAGGTGCTATATATGTTTTGTACATACACCAATGCAGTTTGTATTTTGGCATTTAACCAGACCGCATCGTTAACCCAGCAAATTTATTGTAGAAAGGAATTAGGGCTTGTACCACAGAACACCAGTGTGATGTAATGAACAGATTCCGTAACAGACATTTCAGCAACAAATGTGAACATTGCCCAACAATTCTTTAAACGTTAAAGAGAACCTGTCACAGGTTATGCCCGCCTTGCTGAGGACAGCACAAGCTAGTGCCAGACATTTCTGTTTCCACGCTGTGTCCCCTTTTTCTGTAAGATTTCTGTATTTAGAGTATTTAATGCTCAAACTGGGAAGTTTTCAGCCAGAAAAGAGTCCAGCTTATTCATGAGCAGGTGTTAGCCCCACCCACTGATAGCCCCATCCACCTGAGCAGTTATTCACATATTACTACCTATTCAAAATGTTAAGCAGTTAGGTGGGCGGGGCATGAATTAAACACTTTTCATGACTTTTCTGGCTGAAAACTGCAGATTTGAGTAGTAAATTTTTTAAAAAACAACATTTACAGAATAAGGGACACAGGCGGAAAAAGCAGGTCTGACACATTGTCTGCCTCACAAGGGAGCATAATAGGGACAGGTTTTCCCAAATCTAGCATTTGCTTTTCAGTGGTCGGACACAATTAGACAGATAAGAGGTGAAAGCCTACTTTAAAATGTTTGTAGAAAGACTCCCAAGCCAAAGTAATGCTGCATACAATCCATTCCTTACTAATTTAGAGACTAGACTCCCAACACTGAAGCAGTTCTTTAATGCTACATGCATTTGTTTAGTCAAATGAATTACATAATTCTACATGTATTATTCCCTTCTATTTCACACGTAAAGCATCCTGAAAGTTATCGCATAAGCAGTTTTAACCTACTCACCGCATCAATTGTGACATCTGGGGAAGGAGGGCGTTGAATGACCTCTTTTCTCTCTGAAGGGTAGATGCCACAACCCAGTATATAAGAAGAAAGTGCATGGAAGTGGGTAAGCAGGACAATGGCATGGATCAACTCTGCAAGTGACCAGGCATGGCCAGCTGGAGATTTTAGAAGGCACTGGGGAGAAGACAAAAAGTTATTAACCGTGATATGGTCTCAAACTATAAAAAAAAACATTACAATGAATGAGAAAAATAGGGTGCAGTTGTGGTGAAATGCAATAATCAGAATAAGTTTTTGTACATGGTGATAATTTTCTGCTGAAACTCACTTTCATTGTGATTTTGGATCAGACCCCTCCCCCTTGAAGGGCCAAGGTGGTCTAGTCACACATGATATAGAATTAACATGACAAGTAAATGTCACTTTCAGCAACATGGCATTACAGTCCATAAGGAAAGACTGACCCATAGATCAATGAACTAGGAGTCCAATTGCAAGCAACAGGATACATGCAAATTCAATTGCAAGATACATGTGAAAATTGAAGTGTGTGAACCTAGTCTAAATTTTTACTTTACAATAAAAGGGTTTACCAAGGCTAAAATCAAGTCAAATTTTGTTTCATCCAGTTTCTTCCAGCAGATCCCTTCCCCTAAATTTGGTGTTTTTTTTGGGTAATCACCAAATGGCCTGTGAGGGGGATTTTCTTATTCGGATCTTTTAAATCTGCGCAGTTTGAGAAAAACATACTCCAAGACCTTCCACCCAAAACGAGGCCCCTCCCCCCCCCCCTTTGAGAAAGCAGGATGAATGGAGTGAAACTAAAACTTTCATGGTTTTCCGTCCCAAAAATCCCTAAAAAAAGAAAACCCCGAAAAAAAGGTCGTGAAAGACCATCAACATTGATCCTGCAACTACATCACAAACCAAAAAATATAAAAAAAAAGATTTGGAAAATTTCCCAAAATGAAACCAAAACCAATGAAAAAGGAACCCCAAATGAAACAAGGGGGGGTTAAAAGCTTCTTTTTTGGGAAAAAAGCTGGTTTTTGAAAGAACCCTTTCAAAAATTGGCAAAAGGCAAAGAAAAAAGACAGAGCCAATACCCACCTACCAAAACGAACCTTTTTTGGGCCCCTAAAAGCTCCCGCACATGGGAAAAAAACCCCCCTAATTTTGTAAATTTTTATTTTGCCCGGCCGCCTTCCCAAACTTCGTGTCCCTGGGGGGGAAAAAAAATGTACTTAACTACAAACCTATGGAAAAAGGGTCCTGTTAATGGGTTCTTTTACACAAAAGTGTCCATGTTTTCTTTAAAGGGGGGGGAGGCAGTGGGGACAAACCTTTTTCTAGTGTCAAACAACCCTTTTAATTGTCTCAAACACAGCGGGGCCGGGGTTTAAAGTGGAAAGGGAAAGTATGTTCTATGTTTTTTAAAAAAAAAATAAAGTTTTTAAAGGTTTTAAAATATTTTTTAAACGGCAACAAATCTTTATTTAAAAAACCCAAATTTGGGTGTATGGATTTTTATTTTTTTTTTGCATTTTTGGGGGTTTTTTTGGGAAAAAAAAATTTTAAATTTTTATTTTATTTCCTTTTCCTTTTTTTTTTTTTTTAAAATACTTTTTTTAAAAAATTTTTTTTTAATTTTTTTTTTTTTTAAATTTTTCCCCCTAAAAATTTTTTTTAAAAAAAAGGGGTTTTTAAATTTTTTAAAAACAATTTTTTTTTCCCTTTTTTTTTTTTTCCCCCTTTTTTTTTTTTAAAATTTTTTTTTTTTTTTTAAAAAAAAATTTTTTTTTTTAAAAAAAAAAAATTTTTTTAAAAATTTTTTTTTCCCCCCTTTTTTTTTTTTTTTTAAAACCCTTTTTAAATTTTTGGGTTTTCCTTTTCCCCCCCCCCAAAAAAAAATTTTAATTTTTTGGGAAAAAAAACCCCCCTTTTTAATTTCCCAAAAAATTTGGGGAAAATTTTTCCCCCTTTTAAAAAAAAAAAAAAAATTTTTTAAAAAAAAAAATTTTTTTTAAAAAAAAATTTTTAAAAATTAAATTTTAAAAAAAAATTTTTTTGGGAAAATTTAAAAAAAATTTTAAAAAAAAAATTTTTTTTTTAAAAAAAAAAAAAGGTTTTTTTAAAAAAATTTTTTTAAAAAATTTCCCCCAAAAGGGGAAAAAATTTTAAAGGGGGAAAAAAAAAAAAAAATTTTTTTTTTTTTTTTTAAAAAGGGCCCCTTTTAAAATTTTTAAAAAAAATTTTTTTTTTTTTTTGGGGGGGAAATTTAAAAAATTTTGGGAAAAAATTTTTAAAAAAAAAGGGGGGAAAAACCCCCCCAAAAAAAAAGGTTTTTTTAAAAAAAAAAAAACACCCCCCCCCAAAAAACCCCCAAATTTTTAAACCCCCAAAAAAAGGGGCCCCCCAAAAAAACCCTTTTTTTTAAGTTTTTAAAAAAAAATTAAAAAAAAAAAAAACCTGAAACCCCGGGGGCCCCCCAAAAAAAGGGGGGAAAAAAACCCTTTTAAAATTTTTTTCCCCAAAAAACGGGAAAAGGGGGGGGGGGAAAAAAAAAATTTAAGGAAAATTTTCAAAAAACCCCGGGAAAAAAACCCCAAAAAAACCCCCTTTAAAAAAAAGAAACAAAAAACCCCAAAAAAAATTTCCCAAAAAGGAAAAAAACAATTTTTTAAAATTTTAAAAAACAATTTTTTAAAAAAGGGGGGCCCCTTTTTAAAAAATTTTTTTTTAAAAAAAAAAATTTTTTTTTTTTTAAAAATTTTTTAAAAAAAAAAAAAAGATTCCCAAAAAAAAAACCCCCCCTCAAAAAAAAAACCCTTTTTTTGTTAAAAAAACCCCAAAACCCAACCCTTTTTGCCCCTTTTTAAAAAAAAACCCCCCCCGGGGGGGAAACCCCAAAATTTTGGCCCCCTTTTTAAAAAAAAACCTTTCCCCCCGGAAAAGGCCAAAAAACCTTTCCTGGGAAAAAAATTTTGGTTAAGGGAAAAAATTTTTTCCCCTTTTTTTAAAAAAAAAACCCTTTTAGGTAAAAAAAATTTTAACCGCAAAAAAATTTCCTTTCCCTTTTTCCCAAAAAAGGGGGGGGGGAAAATTTCCCCCCCCAAAAAAAACCCTTTTGGGGGAAAAATTTAAAAAAATTTTAAAAAAGGGGTTTTTTTCCCCCAAAAAAACCCCCCTTTTTCCCCCCGGGGAAAAAAAAAAACCCCAAAAAAATTTTTTTTTTTTGGGAAAATTTTCCAAAAACCCCAAAAAAAAAAAAAATTAAAAACCTTTTAAAAAACCAAAAAATTTTTTTTTAAAAAAATTTTTTTTTTTAAAAAAAAGGGAAAACCCCAAAATTTTTATAAAATTTTTTTTAAAAAATTTTTTTTTCGGGTTTTTTTTTCCTTTCTTTTTTTTAAAGGGGCCAAAAAAACCCAACCCCCCCCCCTTTTTTTGGGTTTCCCCCCCAAAACCCCCTTTTGGGTTTTTAAAAAAAAACCCCAAAAAAACCCCCCCTTTTTCCCCCCCCTTTTTTTTTTTTTAAAAAAAAAATTTTTGGGGGTTTTTTTGGCTTTGGGGGGAAAAAGGGAATTTTTTTTTTTGGGTTGTTTTTGGGGGGAAAAAAAAAAGGGGGGGCTTTAAATTTTTTTAAAAAAAAAAAAAAAAAAAATTTTTTTTTTTAAAGGGAAAAAACCGGGCCCCTTTTTACATGCCCGGTGCAAGCTGAAGCCTCAGTTACATCAGTTATTACCATACTCATACAGCGCCCCAGGCATCAAGAGCACCAAGCCTTTGGCATGCAGAAACATTGCATACTGCTTCTTATCACTGACGGAAGGATGAGTACTCATACACTGCACCACTCATTCCTCATCACTAGTCTAATCCCACTGGGAAAAAACCTTCTATAATTCAAGGAGAGGACCATACACTGCAAGATCCCACTAGAAGCACCAGATTTTTCAGGATCCTCAATGGAAAAGTACAAAAGTGCTTAAATTATATTTTGTCATTTGGTTAAATGATCGTCAACCACCACACAAAATGAAAACAAGCCCTAGCAGCACTCTAAGGGGCTATTCACATGATGTTTTGCCAACCGACGGTGGTATAAATAAGGTACCCCAGTGGAGACCATAATATAGCTGCAATAGGCCTATAAAAGAATGGACCAGAGTCTTTTGGACGTGGCTTGCTCTATTTCTCTGTGGCATATACTATATACTCTATGTGCCATACTAGATAACTCTTTACCTCAACAAAACACTCTCCTCCACTTTCACCAGACTCAAACGCAACCTGAAAATCCATCTCTTTAGGATCGTCTAATCTGCAATAATCCTGCCACCCCACAAACATATCTGCCCCTCAACTTCTGTCTGTCCTTCCTTGTAGATTGTAAGCCTTCGTGGGCAGGGCCCTCTTCCTTTGTACCAGTTGATAGTCATTTAGTGTTGCCATTGTACTTTATTTGGACCTATGTTATGTATGTAACCCCCTTCAAATGTGCAGCGCCCTGGAATTCATGGAACTTTAAATAAAAATTAAGCAGGATACAAAAGTGTAGCACCACAGAAGTGCCGAGACAGAATTATAAGGGTCTACAAAGCAGACATGGTCTAGGTTCACAATGCTTCCCAAAGGTATAAATAAAAATTTCACTGGACAAGACTATAAAATATAACTTTTAATAAAGCTCATTAAAAAGAAACAATAATAGTCTCTACTATGTAGTACAAAACCTATATAATTAGCAAGTAACCAAAAAATTTATATATTATCGGGAAAAGTTACACTATCCCTATAAAGCCCTTATCCACTGTTTACCTAGCCAAAAAATGTGGAATAACCGTCCACCAGGAACCTAGGCTAGAAACTAATCCTATTATGCCCTGCTGTCTAACCACCTGAGCACCACAAACAAATACAGTAATAGGGTACATGTAAATATATGGAAAATCCCTACACAGAAGTGGAGTAAATAAACTCAGGGCATACAAATAGGTTACAATCCCCTGACAAATATATACCAATGCTAGACGCGTTTCCTTCCTGGATACAAATAGAAATTCATCAGGAGCCAAATCCTATATTAGTATTTTCCAATTTAAACACACAGGGTAAACAGAATTTACAACCGCAGGGGAAAGGAAGCAATCTAATAGATAGACTGGGGCTAGGTTTACACTACTTTCCCTTCAAATAAAAAGGACACAAAAGTGGTACCACAGGGAAGACAAGGCAAGGGTCCACAGAGTAGACATGGTCTATGGTCACATTACTTCCCAAAAGTATATACAGGATACAAGAGTGGTACCACAGGGAAGACAAGCCAAGGGTCTACAGAGAAGAGGTAGTCTATGGTTATAATACTTCCCCGAAACATACACTAAATACGCAGGATACAAGAGTGGTACCACAGGGAAGACAAGCCAAGGGTCCACAGATAAATGGGTCTAAAGGTTAAATACTTCCCAAAATAATAAAAACAGGGTACAAGAGTTGTACCACAGGGAAGACAAGCCAAGGGTCACAGAGAAAAGGTGGGCTATGGTTAAATTTCTCCCCATAATTAAAAACCAGGATACAAGAGTGGACCCCACAGGGAAGACAAGCCAAGGGTTACAGAGAAAACGTGTCTATGGTTAAATACTTCCAAAAATATACCAGGATACAAGAGTGGACCACAGGGAAGACAAGCCCAAGGGTCTACAGAGAAAGGTTAGTCTATGGGGTTTTAATACTTCCCGAAACATACACTAAAATACGCGGATACAAGAGTTGTACCACAGGGAAGACAACCCAAGCGTCTACTTAGAAGAGTTAGTCTATTTTATAATACTTCCCCGAAACATACACTAAATACGCAGATTTCCCAAAAATGGTACCAAAAGGGAAGACAAGCCAAGGGTCTACAGAGAAGAGGTAGTCTATGGTTATAATACTTCCCCGAAACACACTCTCAAGATGCAGGTTACAAGAGTGGTACCACTGGGTAGTCAATCCAAGGGTTCACAGAGCAGACGTGGTCTATGGTCACGCTACTTCCCATAAGTATACACAGGATACAAGGGTGGCACCACCGGGAAGACCAGCCAAGGGTTCACAGAGCAGACATGGTTCCTATTGGGGGGCAAACAGGAATTCCCAGAGGTATAAAAAAATTTTAAAGGAAATTTTAAGGGTTCAAAAAATTTTTGGGGCAGTTGTGGCCTCTTTTGGGCTAGATGTGCACTAACTCCTAAACGTATATGCTTTGTATACCACAAAGATTGCACAGTCCACTACATAAAGTGTATGTTTAGTAAATAACACAAACCTAATCCCAAGGACACTACAAGCGATCCCGTCAAGCAGCACCAACTGCACCCAAGAAGGTGATGTGAAGGAAAGGCCAAGTCACAGCATCGGTATATCTCCGGGCACAGAGGTCACCTCTTCCCCGTCAGGGGGTAGCCCCATAATAGAGATGTATAGGCTGCAGATTTAAAACTCCAGTTTCTGCATGGGATTCCTACAGTCATTCATTACAAGTATTCCCGTGAGCAAAGCCGCACAGAAAACCTGCTGTGTGCACACTCCCTGAACTCCGATACCTGCAGCAGATGACTGCAGACTGAGGGCAGCCAGGTGAGCCCGCGGCGGGGGCAGGCAATAAAAGCTGCTGATGATGATGTAACCGGCTTCCGGGGTTACAAGGATCCGAGCTCGGATGATCCGACAATCTATCAGCTGGACAGCATTGCGCCCCCAGCGCCCGACAGGCGGCACTGCACCCACCAGCGTACACAACAGCTGAGCGCGTCCGTTACTAGACCTGGACGTGCTCACTGGGAGCCTCAGCGCAAAGGTTACCTCTACTGCCCCAAGGAGACCTGCAGCGGTCACACATGGAGGGACACCTCACCGGCGGGGAACGCGCGCACTGCACCTCTACAGAAGTTACACAATACAGGCTGCACCGAAGTCACAATCAGCTGCACACACCTTCATCACTCTGCGGGGACACGATACGTGGCTGCCGGGGTAACAGTCTCTTGAGCAAATACACGGACTGCCTGCCACCCTGATGGGGGCAACGGAGCAGATGGCTTCCATGGCTGAGGCGAGGACTAGCATAAAGGCGCCGCTGACTAGGAACCCACTCCGCTCATATCCAACGAAGAACCCAACTCTGTCCCCTACAAACCCGTCCTCTGCTGTATTTATAGCCTCGCCGGCAGAAAACCCCGGCGTGTACTTCTCCACCAATCAGAGTCTTGGCTACTTGTCTGCCACGCCCCGCTGCGTTCGCAATGGTTCACGGGAGTTGTAGTTTACTTTTGTGTCGCAATCGATTCTAGGTCACGAAAACAACTTTCGCAGCAGGGCAGGCGCTTATCAGCTGTTACCGAGGACACGAAGGGCATGCTGGGAGCTAGACTTTATAACTGGACAAGGCACAATGCCCCGCAGTGGAAAGGTTACTAAGTGATAACTCAAGGAAAGCACTATCAACAACATGTATGTCACACCACATACAGGATTCACTACACACCAACTATAGACAGGATTCACTATACACAGGATTCACTAGACACACTATAGACAGGATTCACTATACACACCATAGACACGATTCACTACACACCATAAAGAGGGGTTTTAGAAAAACATACACTATAGACAATTCAAATAACATACACAAAAGACAGTATTTTGATACAAAAAACATAACAGGATTTTACTACACCCAAGACAGGAATTTCCCCAAAAAAAAATAAAAACACTAAGAAGGATTCACTCACACACTAAGACAGGGTTTAGTATACATACACTATAACAACACTACCCACACAAGACAAAAAAATTTCAGTAACACCCCACTAAGACAGGATTCAGTAAACAACACATGACAGGAATTCAGTATAATTACAAGAACAGGGTTCTAAAAAAACCCCCTAAGACAGGATTAAATACAAAAACTTAGACAGGATTCCCTAAACACACTAAAAGACAGGGTTCCCAAAACATACACTATGACAGGGTTCACTACCACATGGGCAAATTTACTACCACACATGACAGGATTCATATACTACACAAGACAGGATTCAGTATACTACCAAAGACAGGTTCAAATTTCAACACTAAGACAGGTTCATACAACACTATAGACAATTTGTATATTTTCACTATGACAGGATTCACCCACCTATAGACAGGATTCAGTAAACAACACTATAGACAGGGAAAAAAAAAAAAAAAATAATAAAAATTTTTACTACACACTATGGGCAGGGTTTACTACACACACTATAGACCCGGATTCAGTTAAAACATACACAATAGACAGGATTCAGTATACATACACTATAGACAGGATTCACTACACACACTATAGACAGGATTCAGTATACATACACTATAGACAGGATTCAGTATACATACACTATAGACAGGATTCACTACACACACTATAGACAGGATTCAGTATACATACACTATAGACAGGATTCACTATAGACAGGATTCACTACACATTATAGACAGGATAATAATAATAATCTTTATTTATATAGCGCCAACATATTCCACAGCACTTTACAATATAGAGGGTATAAGCACAGACAAACCAGACATTACATTATAAAAAAGCTATGTACAAATCAGACACGCGGTGTGAGACCATATACAGGATTCACTACACACACTATAGACAGGATTCACTATAGACAGGATTCACTAGATACACTATAGACAGGATTCACTATAGGGAAGATTCACTACACACACTACACACACGATTCACTACAGACAGAATTCACTACACACACTATAGACAGGATTCACTACACACAGTTTAGACAGGATTCACTATACATACACTATAGACAGGATTCACTACATACTATAGACAGGATTCACTATAGGGAAGATTCACTACACACACACTATAGACAGGATTCACTATAGACAGGATTCACTACACTATAGGGAAGATTCACTATACATACACTACAGACCGGATTCACTAGATACACTATAGACAGGATTCACTATAGGGAAGATTCACTACACACACACTATAGACAGGATTCACTACACACACTATAAACAGAATTCACTACAAACACTATAGACAGGATTCACTACACATACACTATAGACAGGATTCACTACCCATACTATAGACAGGATTCACTACATACTATATACAGGATTCACTATAGGGAAGATTCACTACACACTATAGACAGGTTTCACTACACACACTATAGGCAGGATTCAGTATACATACACTATAGTCAGGTTTCACCAGGGCCGGACTGGGAATAAAAATCAGCCCTGGCACAAATCCCCCATCCCGCCCACATATAAATTTTGTGCTTAAAAAATATCCCTTGGGTTCCCCCGACACCTCGACCACCTTTCTTTTAAAAAATAAAACTTAACCCCTATAAAGCTGCCCCTTTTTAAAAAAAGCGTTTTTTGGGGGCGTTTTTGTGCAGAAGGCAGGCAGGGTAATGCTGGGAAATTTTTGAACAAAAAAAAAAGCTCAAAAAATGCCCCCAAAAAACCGCTGTGGTGAAAAGCAGCCTACACACAAGCAAAACCCCGGTGAATGCAGAAAAAACCCATCATCACAGAGTCAAAGGGGTGCACTTGCTTTTACAATCCGGGGGCAAAAAACCCCACATGAAAACTTCCCAAAAGCAACCAACTAACCTACACCCCCCCCTTTTTCATCACCCGTAGTAAATCACCCCTCACTTTACTTAAAAGCCCCTGAATTTATCACGAAGTAAAAAAGACCCCTGCAAAAGGGCTTTTCCCGGAAAATCCAAGCTCTGATTTTGGGGTTCCCCTTCCCTTTTCCTTTTCTTTTCCCCAAACCGCCCAAACCTCCCTGACGTCTTCCCCCGTTTCCCTTCCCCCTTTCCCTTTTTTTCTATTTCCGGTACAGCCCTGCAAATTCCCCCATTTTTAGTGGTCACTAATGGGCCCCCCTTTGAATTTTCCACAAATACATCTTGACCTCTCTTTTTTTCAGCAATTTTTTTTCCCATCCAAATTTCCCCAAAAAAGCGTAAATTTGACCCCCAAAAATTAAAAATTAAAAAATTCCATAAGTGGGCATGAAAAAGGTAGACCCCCCATTTGCCCAGGGTAAACAGAGCCTTCCTCCATTTAATTTGGGGAAAGGTTTGACAGGGCCACCCCCTTAAATAGCCAGGGTAGCGGGGCTGGGCCCCAGCAACAGCCCAAAGTAGCTGGGGCTGGGCCCCCCAACTAGCCAGGGACTGCGGGCTGCCCCCCAATAAAAAATTGGGCCCCGGTAGTAGGGCTGCCCCCAGTAACTAACCCGCTAGCTGGGGGCTGCCCCCAACTAGCCAGGGGAAACTGGAAAGAAAGGGGGGGAAACGAACAGCCGGGGGGGAGCCTGGGGTCGCTTTCCTCCCCGAACTGCCCGGTAGCTGGGGCTGCCCCTAGTTTTAAATAGCACCCCGGGGTTTCTAGGGCGCTTTCAGTAAATAAACCAGGTTAAAGGGGCTCCCCCCCCAGATAATAGCCAGGTAAACTGGGCCCTTTCCCCCAGTAATAACCAACTTTACTGGGGGTGCCCCGTCCCAGCCAGGTTGCTGTTGGCTGCCCAAAAAAGTAAATAGCCAGGTTGGGCCCAAATAATCAGCCCATGTTGGGGGCCATAATTTTCCCTGTGGGGCCCCTAAAGTAGGGGAGGGGGGCCAGTTTGGGGAAGGGGGACAGGGCCCCATAATTTTGCCACCAGGGGCCCTAATTTGGGCAGGCAAAGGGGCCCTATGTACAGCAGGGCCCAAGGGAAGGGACAGAAAAAAAAAAACAGGGCCACTAAAGACCATACAAGGGCCAATAAAGACAAGGGAGGGCCCACTAATAGAAAAGGCGGGGGCCCGTATATAGGGCCGGCAAAAAGGGGCCCTATAAAAAACCGGGCCAGGGATTTTTAAAAAAGGGCCACTTATAGGGAGACCGGGCCCGGATATGGCGAAAAGGGGTGGTATAAAAGGGTCCCAAAAGGGCAGTATATAGGTAAAAAGGGCAGGGTTTTATAGGTAGAAAAGGGCCCGATAAAAGGCACAACGGGCTGGTAAATAGGCAGACAGGTCAAACATTTAAAAGGAGAACCCCGGCAGCATATTGGTAAACAGGCCCGGGTAAAAAGGTTGCAGGGCAGTATATAAAGGGAGCAGGGGGAGGAAAAATAGGTAAAAGGGCAGTATAAAAGGCAAAACAGGGTTGGTTTTATAGGCAAAAAGGGCCGCATAAGGTAAAAACAAAAGGGAAAGCATATAAAAGGGAACAGGGTGGTTAAAAGGGAGAAAAGGGCTGGTATAAAAGGTAGACAGGGGAGCATATAGGCCGAAAAGGGTGGGTTCAATAAGGGGAACAGAAAGGCATTTAAGGGGAGCCCCGGGCGGTTTATAGGGGAAACCCGAGCAGCATAAAGGACGCCAGGGTGGTATTAGGTAGACCGAGCAGCATATAGGGAGAAAAAGGGCGTATATGGGGAGACCGGGCTGGTATTTTAGGGTAGACAGGCAGCAAAAAAAGGGAAACGGGCAAATAATGGGCCCGGGAAAAGGGGGTAAAAAAGGGTAGCCAGGGCTGGTAATAGGTAAACAGAGCAGCATTAGGGCCAGGGTGGTATAAAAGGTAGACAGAGCAGGGATATAGGTAGCCAGGGCTGGTATAAAAGGTAAAACAGGCAGCCCTTTAGGGTAAAAAAGGGCATATATTTGGGGAGACAGGGCTGGGTATATTTTGGTAGCCAGAGCAGCATATAGGTAGCCAAAAGCTGGTATATAGGTAAAAACAAAAGCAGCATATAAATAAAACAGGGCAGAAAAATGGGCGCCCGGGCCGGGATAAAAAATAAACCAGGGGCCGGTATATAGGGAGACAACAACTTTTAGGTACCCGGGCTGGTTATTAAAAGGGAGCGGAAACAAAATTTGGTTGAAAGGGCAGTAATGGGGAACGGGGTGGGAAAATTTTGGTAGCCAGGGGTGGTATTAGGGGGAAAAAGAAAAACCCAAAATAAGGAAGGGAAGTTCCCAATCCTTAAGGAGATCACTGAAAAAAAACCCGGTTTTTTAGAGTTTTTGGTTTTGCCCTTTCGCCCCCCTTTCTTAAAACCCTTACAAAACCCCAAGGATATATGGGAAAAAAGGGGTGTGGGGCCCCCCCCGCGGCCCCTGTTGGATTTTAACCCAAATCCCGAAAACCCCCGGGGTTGTCTGCCCGAAGAAGAATACCTTTTTGGGGTTTAAAAAAATCCTTTTTGGGTTTCCATAAATTGGTGGGTCCAAAACAAATTAGGATTTGTTTTTCTTTCCCTCAGGGGCGCTGTGGGAAAATTTAAACCCCCTTTTCCCCCTTAAATGCCTTGGGGAGGCAAATAATAGGTAGACCCGGGCAGTATATAGGTAGCCAGGGCTAGTTTGTTTTAAAAAAATTTTAAAAAAAAAAAAAACCAATAAAATTACCTTTAGCTTTCCCTCCCTCTTTGGGCCTCTTCCCCCCGGGGCGCTGTGGCAGGGAGTGTGCCCGGGGCGCGGAAGCGGAAGGGGCGCGTTGGGCGTCATTTAAAATCGCGCGCCCTGCCCCGGGGCCTCCTGGGAGTGAACAGACAGGATCAGTAGAAACCCAGGTTCGCCTCGGCCGCCCTTGCCCCGGGGCGGGGGAACCAAAACCGTTTCGCCGGTATGTGGGGGGGCCCCTTTGGTCCCCCTGCCACAAAGGGGCCGGTCGCCCGTAGCCGCCCACAGACCCGGCGGCGGGAAAACCGGGGGCCCGCCGGGGGGAAACACTGGCCCCCCAGCGGGCCCCCCCGTGCTTTGGGCCCGCGGCCCAAACCCCAGCCCGGGCCCGCCGGGCAAATGCCCGGGTTTTTTCCCTATGAGCAGTCCGGGCCCCGCGTTTTTCACATTGACCGGATTTAAATTTCCAACAAATGGGGCAGGAAATTTACTACAACCCCCAATAAGCCGGGATTCCTACACACACCCACAGCAGGGAAATTACTACAGAAAGGTTCCCCTACAAAACACTAAAGAAAAGGATTCCCCTATTTGACAGGGATTCATACTCACACTTCGACTGCATTCACTAAAAAAAAAAAGGAAATTTAAATACAAACTTAAGGAAAAGGATTCCCCTTTCAGACAGGGTCACTACAAAACCCTATTTGACAGGTTCACTTCACACAAAATATTTGACAGGGTTTTACCCATACATTCACTAGAGACAGGTTTTATTCCAACCCACTATAACAGGATTTACTATACCTTTCACTTTTGACAGTATTCACTTTTAAAAACCCCCTTTTTAGACCCAAATTTAACCACAACCTAAAAGATAGATTTAATACCAACTATAAAACAAAGGGTTTCCCCCCAGAAAAGGATTCACTACACACACTTTTCCCCAAACAACCGATTCCCTTACCCCACACTTTTGGCGGAATTTACTACCAAAACAAAACTACGCGCATTTTACTAAAACGGGTTTTACTACAGAACTTTGAAATTTAAAAACACACACTATAACAGGTTTCCCCAACATAATAAAGGGTACAGGATTCATACACACACCTTTTGGGAAAAGGGTTTTACTATAGACCCGGGGTTCACTATAGACAAAAGGGTTATAAACACAATATAGGGGGGGTTTTCACTTCAGGGCAGGATTCACCTAAAACACACTAAAGGGCAAAGGGTTCAATTTTTGAAGGATTTACTACACACAAAATTCAGTAAAACACTATAGCAGGATTTTAATTAGACAGGTTAACCCACAAAAACAGGATTCTTTAAAAACACACTTTGGGACGGGTTCACCAAAAGACAGGATTCACTTCACACACTTTTAGGGCAGGTTTCCTACAGAAAGGGTTTCACTACAGGGCACCAAAGATAAGATTATAATTTCCACAATAGACGGATTCCCTACAAACTTTTTAGACAGGCTCAAATACGACAGGTTTTACTACACCAAAGATTTCCCCCCAAAACAAACGCGAAATTTATTCCACACCCATAGACAGGATTCACTATAGACAGGATTCACTACACACACTATAGACAGGATTCACTACACACACTATAGACAGGATTCACTATAGACAGGATTCACTACAGACACTATAGACAGGATTCACTACACACACTATAGACAGGATTCCCTACACATACTATAGACAGGATTCACTACACACACTTTGGACAGGATTCACTATAGACAGGATTCACTACACACACTATAGACAGGTTTCACTACAGACAGGATTCACTACACACACTATAGACAGGATTCAATATAGACAGGATTCACTACACACACTATAGACAGGATTCACTACACACACTATAGACAGGATTCCCTACAGACAGGATTCACTACACACAGGATTCACTACAGACAGGAGTCACTACACACACTATAGACAGGATTCACTACACACACTATAGACAGGATTCACTACACATACTATGAACAGGATTCACTACAGACAGGATTCACTACAGACAGGATTCACTACACACTATAGACAGGATTCACTACACACACTATAGACACGATTCACTACACACTATAGACAGGATTCACTACACACACTATAGACAGGATTCACTACACACACTATGGGCAGTATTCACTATAGACAGGATTCACTACACACCATATAGACACAATTCACTACAGACAGGATTCACTACACACTATAGACCATAGTTGCCAACTTTCGAAAATGAAAAAGCAGGAGAATTTAGTGGGCGGCACGCCCATCTTGTTGGTATGCCACGCCCCTTCAAAAAAGCCACACCCACTCCACCTAACTGCATAACGGCTTTGGAAGAAAGCCAGGTAGATGCCCTTATAGCCAGGTAGTAGCCCACCATAACCAGGTAGTGCCCCTTACAGGCGGTAGATGCCCCCTTGTAGCCAAGTAGATGCCCCCTCTGTAGCCAGGTAGAGCCAAATTTGTAGCAGTAGACGCCCCCCTTTGTTAGCCAGGTAGGTGCCCCCCTTTGTTAGCAGGTAGGTGCCCCTATTGTTAGCCAGGTAGGTGCCCCATTGTTAGCAGGTAGGTGCCCCCATTGTTAGCCAGGTAGGTTCCCCCATTGTTAGCCAGGTAGGTGCCCCCATTGTCAGCCAGGTAGGTGCCCCCATCTTTTTGCCAGGTAGTGCCCCATCTGTTTGCCAGGTAGTGCCCCCATTGTTTGCCAGGTAGATAACCCCTCTGTTGCCAGGTAGATGTCCCCTCTGTTGCCAGGTAGTGCCCCATCTGTTAGCCAGGTAGTGCCCCCATCTGTTAGCCAGGTAGTGCCCCAACTGTTAGCCAGGTAGTGCCCCCAATGTTAGCCAGGTGGAGCCCCCCTCTGTTAGCCAGGTAGTGCCCCCCATCTGTTAGCCAGGTCGTGCCCCATCTGTTAGCCAGGTAGTGCCCCTTTGTTGCCAGGTAGTGCCCCCCTCTGTTGCCAGGTAGTGCCCCCTCTGTTGCCAGGTAGTTGTCCCCTCTGTTGCCATGTAGTGCCCCATCTGTTAGCCAGGTAGTGCCCCCATCTGTTAGCCAGGTAGTGCCCCCATCTGTTAGCCAGGTATTGCCCCCTTTGTTGCCAGGTAGTGCCCCTCTGTTGCAGGTAGATGTCCCCTCTGTTGCCAGGTAGTGCCCCTCTGTTGCCAGGTAGTGCCCCTTTGTTGCCAGGTAGATGTCCCCTCTGTTGCCAGGTAGTGCCCCCTCTGTTTCCAGGTCTGTTGCCAGGTAGTGCCCCCATCTGTTAGCAGGTAGTGCCCCCTTTGTTGCCAGGTAGTGCCCCTCTGTTGCCAGGTAGATGTCCCCTCTGTTGCCAGGTAGTGCCCCCTGTGTTGCCAGGTAGTGCCCCCTTTGTTGCCAGGTAGATGCCCCCTCTGGTGCCAGGAAGTGTCCCCTCTGTTGCCACGTATTGTCCCCACTGTAGCCAGGTAGTTGCCCTCTCTGTTAGCCAGGTAGAGCCCCTAAAGCTAATAAAAATCAAATAATAAAATCCACTTACCTCACCAGGCTCTCGCAGCGTGGCCGCTCCTGCCCGATCTCTTCAGCGGCGCAGGGGGAAGTGAGAGCAGCCGCGCGTCACTCCCCTGCAGCCGCGCGTCACTTCCCCCTGCGCCGTTGACCTGTATGTACGGCGCACACACCGGCGCCGTGAATACAGGGAGAGGAGGGAGGAGGGATCGCTCCCTCCTCCCTCCACCCCGCACAGTGAGACCGCGGGCGGGTGAGCGGCCGCTGCGGCCGCTGCACCCGCCTGTAGGAGCGGCCCCCGCGGCGCAAGAGTAGCGCATCAGCGCTACTCTTCCGCCGCGGTAATTTAAAGGACCCCGCCGCCTGCAGGCGGCGGGAGGAATGCCAACTCCCCCGGGAGGGCGGGAGGGGACCCCAAATAGCGGGACCCCCCCCGCCAAAAACGGGAGAGTTGGCATGTATGCTATAGACAGGATGCACTACAGACACGATTCAATACAGACACGATTCACTACACACTATAGACAGGATTCACTACACACACTATAGACAGGATTCACTACACAGACAGGATTCACTACACACACTATAGACAGCATTCACTACAGACAGGATTCACTACACACTATAGACAGGATGCACTACAGACACGATTCAATACAGACACGATTCACTACACACTATAGACAGGATTCACTACACACACTATAGACAGGATTCACTACACACACTATAGACAGGATTCACTATAGACAGGATTCACTACACACACTATAGACAGCATTCACTATAGACAGGCTACACTACACCCACTACAGTGGGTACAGAAAGTATTCAGACCCCTTTAAATTTTTCACTGTTTCATTGCAGCCATTTGGGAAGATCAAAAAAGTTCATTTTTTTCAGATTAATGTACACTCTGCAACCCATCTTAAAAGAAAAAACAGAAATGTAGATATTTTTGCACATTTATTAAACAAGAAAAACTGAAATATCACATGGTCTTAAAGAGAACCTGTCACATAGTTTTTGCCCCCCTGGCTGAGGACAGCACAAGGTAGTGTCAGACCTGCTGTTTCCAGCGCTTTCCCCCTTATTCTGTAAGATGCTGTAGTTTTCGTGTATTTAATGCTCAAATCTGCAGTTTTCAGCCAGAAGAGTCATTCGAAGAGTCCTTCAGAGTGTCAGTTTTTTTTCAAACCCCGCCCACCTGAGGCTAGCCCCGCCCACCTCAACAGACAAATCTATTACTTGGAATAGGTAGAAACATGTGAATAACTGTCAGTGGGCGGAGCTAGCTTTTGGTGGGTGGAGCTAACACCTACTCATGAATAAGATTTGAGGGGTAAATGCTCTAAAACTCCAGCATCTTACAGAATAAGGGGCACAGTGCTGGGAACAGCAGGTCTGACACTACCTTGTGCTGTCCTCAGCAAGGGGGGCACAACCTATGTGACAGGTTCGCTTTAAGTATTCAGACCCTTCGCTCAGTATTGAGTAGAAGCACCTTTTGAGCTAGTACAGCCATGAGTCTTCTTGGGAATGATGCAACAAGCTTTTCACACCTGGATTTGGGGATCCTCTGCCATTCTTCCTTGCAGATCCTCTCCAGTTCCCTCAGGTTAGATGGTGAACGTTGGTGGACAGCCATTTTCAAGTCTCTCCAGAGATGCTCAATTGGGTTTAGTTCAGGGTTCTGGCTGGACCAGTCAAGAATGGTCACAGAGTTGTTCTGAAGCCACCGCTTTGTTATTTTAGCTGTGTGCTTAGGGTCATTTTCTTGTTGGAAGAAGAACCTTTATCCCAGTCTGAGGTCCAGAGCACTCTGGAAGAGGTTTTCATCCAGGATATCTCTGTACTTGGCAGCATTAATCTTTCCTTCAATTGCAACCAGTTGTCCTGTCCCTGTAGCTGAAAAACACCCCCAAAGCATGATGTTGCCACCACCATGTTTCACTGTTGGGATTGTATTGGGCAGGTGATGAGCAGTGCCTGGTTTTCTCCACACATACCGCTTAGAATTGACACCAAAAAGTTCAATCCTTGTCTCATCAGACCAGAGAATCTTATTTCTCATAGTCTGGGAGTCCTTCATGTATTTTTTTGCACACTGCGGGCTTTCATATGTCTTGCACTGAGGAGAGGTTTCCATCGGCACACTATGTCATAAAGCCCAGACTGGTGGAGGGCTGCAGTGATAGTTGACTTTGTGGAACTTCCCCCATCTCCCTACTGCATCTTTGGAGCTCAGCCACGGTGATCTTGGGGTTCTTTTTTACCTCTCTCACCAAGGCTCTTCTTCCACAATTGCTAAGTTTGGCTGGACGACCAGGTTGAGAAAGAGTTGTCGTCGTCCCAAACTTCTTCCATTTAAGGATTATGGAGGACACTGTGCTCTTAGGAACCTTGAGTGCTGCAAAAATTCTTTTGTAACCTTAGCCAGATCTGTGCCTTACCACAATTCTATCTCTGAGCTCCTTGGGCAGTTCCTTAGACCTGTCACAGGTGCCCCCGCTTACGCCATCGCTTTTGGTGGTCCAGAGGATCCACTACCGCTGCTCATGACAGTAAGATCCGGCCATGGATCCCGCCAAGGTGCCTCTGCCTAGCGTCGCTGACCTTACCACCATCGTGGCGCAGCAATCCCATCAGATCGCTCAGCAGGCCCAGCAACTCAGCCATCTCTCCGCCATGATGCAGCAGTGCCTGGCCACCCAGCAGCAACAACCTGCTCCTGTGGCTTCCACTGCACCTTCGGCTTCCACACCGGTAGCTGGTCGAAGGCTCCATATGTCTATGCCGTCTAAGTTTGATGGGGACTCCAAGGCTTGCAGGGACTTTATCACCCAATGCTCTCTGCACATCGAGTTAATGGGGAACCAATTCCCTACTGAAAGGTCGAAGTTCGCATTTGTGGTCAGCCTTCTTTCCGGGAAAGCTTTGGCCTGGGCCTCTTTGGGACAGAGACGATCCGGTCACGGCTAACATCGCCACTTTCCTCACAGAGTTCCGCAGCGTGTTTGAAGAACCTGCCCGAGCCTCTTCTGCCGAAACTGCCTTACTGAATCTATGCCAAGGAGACTCCTCAGTGGGAGACTATGCAGTACAGTTCCGCACCCTGGCTTCGGAACTATCATGGAACGATGCGGCATTAGCTGCCACCTTCAAGAAAGGCCTCTCCAGCCAGATCAAGGATGCCTTATCCACCCGTGATCTGCCTTCCTCCTTGAGTGACCTCATATCGTTGGCCACTCGGATCGATATCCTTTTTTTGAACCGCAAGAAGAGTTCCATCAGGAACGCAAACCTGCCAGGGGTCGTCGTTTTCCCCGCCTGGCTCCTGTATTCCAGAGGCCACCACAGTTTTCCTCCCTGCTAGCTACGGAGGAACCCATGCAAGTGGACAGAGCTCATTTGACTCCACAGGAGCTGACCCAGCGCCATGAAGAAAAGCTATGCCTCTACTGTGCCAGCCCCGAACATCTCCGCTGGGGCTGCCCACTTCGTCCTCAGCGTCCGGGAAACGCACGCACCTAGGCCACGTGGGAGAGGCGTCCCTAAGTGAGAGCAAGTCCTCTCCTCATTTGACCATGCCCGTGCTTGTAGGATCTGGACCGGGAGTTCAATTCCAAGTTTCCGCCTTCCTGGACTCCGGTTCGGCTGGAAATTTCATGGATTCTGCCTTGGTGTCTAGATACAACCTCCCCGTGGTCCGCCTGGAAAAGCCTCTTGTCATCTCCTCTGTCAGTGGGGAGATCCTCTGTGACCCGATCCAGTACTGTACCGAGCCCTTGCTCCTTCAGGTAGGGGTGCTACATAAGGCGAAGCTGGTGTTTTATGTGCTCCCTCGGTCCTCCTCGTCTGTCCTTCTGGGTCTTCCGTGGCTGCAGCGGCACGCCCCTGTGCTCAACTGGGAAACGGGCGAAGTCCTACGTTGGTGGCAAGGATGTCGATCTCGCTGTTTGGTGGCACCCCGCCTGGTGCTTCCCGCTTCTTCAATACCATCCACATCTTTGGCAGGCCTTCCTGCTCCATACCAAGAATTTTCAGATGTGTTCTCCGAGAAGCAAGCTGAAAATTCTGCCCAAGGTAACAGATTGGCCCAGTCATCCTGACATGCAGAAACAAAGTGCCGCAAATAGCAGCCGAGCATCTGGTTAAACCTCTCCACCTGCCCGTTGGTCTGAGGGTGATAGGCCGAAGAGAAATCCAATTTTACTTGTAGCTGGTTACAGAGGGAGCGCCTGAACCTAGAAACAAATTGGACCTCCCGGTCTGAGACTATATGGCGGGGCAGCCCATGCAGCCGGAAAATGTGTTGGAAAAATAGGCTTGCCAGACGAGGAGCAGAGGGTAGACCTGGCAGAGGAACGAAATGGGACATCTTGGAAAAGTGATCTGTGATTACCCAGATCACGGTATTACCGGAGGAAGGCGGGAGGTCGGTAATAAAGTCCATGGCCACATGGGTCCAAGGACAATCAGGAATAGGCAGTGGCTGCAGCAGACCTGCCGGCTTGAGATGGGAAGATTTGTAGCCTCACTGTGAGCTGTGAGGTCTAATATAGACAGGTGTGTGCCTTTCCTAATCAAATCGAATCATTTTAATTACAGGATTCACTACACACTATATACAGGATTCACTACACACAGGATTCACTACACACTATATACAAGATTCACTACACACAGAATTAACTACACTATTCATGATTAACTACACACTATATACAGGATTCACTGTATACAGGATTCACTATAAACAGGATTCACTACACACAGCATATACAGAATTCACTACATACACTATATACATGATTTACTATATACAGGGTTCACTACACACTATAGACAGGATTCACTAAACACAGCATTCACTACATATACTATATACAGGATTTACTACATTATATACAGGATTCACTGCACACACTATAGACAGGATTCACTACACACTATAGACATGATTCACTACACAACTATTTACAGGATTCACTACACACACTATATACAGGATCCACTACATACACTATATACAGGATTCACTAAACACAGTATACAGGATTCACTATTTACAGGATTCATTACACACACTATATACAGGATCCACTACATACACTATATACAGGATTCACTACACACAGTATACAGGATTCACTATACACAGGATTCACTACACACTAAATACAGGATTAACTACACATTATATACAGGATTCTCTGTATACAGGATTCACTATAAACAGGATTCACTACACACACTATATACAGAATTCACTACATACACTATACAAGATTCACTATAGACAGGATTCCGTACACACACTATATACAGGAGTCGCTACACACAGGATATAGAGGATGCACTATATACGAGATTTACTATACAGACTATATACAGGAAAACTGCATGCTGTGATATTAACTTCTTGATCTGTATTGAAAATCCAAATACATGATAAAAACTTCAGGTATAGCAGCTGATATCACAATCAGTAATGTTTGTACATTACTATGCAGGTTTTTATTTTTTTGTAGATATTTTTTATCACGTGATCTAGATCTAGACTGACATATCTAAGATGGCGCTGCATTTGTGCTATGCTATGACTAAGGGATGGATTTCCCAAAACGCGTTATGAGTCATGTGCTATCATGTGCTAGTTTGTAACAAGTATTTGGATTTACAAAAAAAGTTCACGATTTTATACACTTTCTGAATGCTGGAGCTCTGAGTTGTTCAAGATTTTTGTCCTCCTTAAAACAACAAGATAATCTAAGTAAAGCTAGGTACACACTACGTTTATGGTGTATGTTTAGCATGTTTGAAGCAAAAGCTCCTGACGTATTCGCAAGACATATCAGTAGGATTAAATGGCATTTCGTCTCACCCCTACACCCTCATAGTATCAGGACAGGAGATGGATTCACAGGACCGCAGCAAGCGATGGTATAAGCCACGCCAGGGAGCGCAAATCTAAGTAGGTCCGATGTTCACCAGAGACTGCCGTAAAACAGGTTGAACTTGTGAGAGCATACCAGGTCGCTACCCCTGAGGTGACTTGCTTACGGTGGCAGCCAGGGTGCAGCATGGTATAGAATTGGCTGGCAGCTACATGGTCAAAGACAGGCAGGAAGGTCAGGAAAAGGAGCAAGAAGGGTCTGGTACACAGGAATACAGAAATAAAGCAAAACTCTCCACAAAATAACACTAACAAAGTGGCAGAGCAATATGGATGATGAGCACTTATATAAGAGGAAGGTGGAACCTAATTGGATGCTAAGGGCACACTGGCCCTTTAAATCTAGGAGAACGGGCACGGGCAACGTGCCGAGCCGCAGCAGAGGACAGAACAGGAGTGCGGATGGGTAAGTGCCAGTGAGAGCTTCGCGCACAGGCGTGTCTGTGGTCTGGGACCTGGACCACAGCGCAAGCCGTGCAGGCAGCTGGAGACTGCTGAGCAGAAGGGGGGAGAGGTGTGACTGCGGACCAGGACACGGACCGTCCGCAGCGTGATCCGTGACAGTCACCCGACCCCTTAAACCCCATTTTCTTACGGTTACACCGCAGATGAAACATGCGAAGGAGTTCAGCAGTGTTGTTGTTTTGAAGTGGTTCCCAAGATCACTCTTCCAGCCCGAACCTCTTTCCATTCAGTGAGGTAGAACTTCTTTCCTCAGCTTCGTCTGTTGTCACTACACCTGCTGTGATTTCTGCTATTGTTTCCTGACCATGTTGCCTGGCGCCTGCCCTGACCTTATCGCCTGTCCCTGACTACGCCTCTGTCTAACGATTCTGGACCACGCTGCACCCCGGCTGCCATCGCAAGCAAGTCACGTCAGGGATAGCGATCTGGTAGTTCCCTGCTGCAGCTAGTCCAACGCGCTTTGTGGCGGGCTCTGGTGAACACTAGGGGCTACTTAGACTCTGCTTCCTGGCATTGCTTATTCTATTACTTGTGGTAGTCAGTGAATCCACCTAGATCTGTGACAGAGGTAAGTCAGTGATAAAGTCCATGGAAATGTGCGTCCAAGGCCTTTCAGGAATTGGCAAAGGAAATAACAGACCAGCAGGCTTGTGATGTGGCGCCTAATTACAAGCACAGGTAGAACAGGCAGACACGAAATCCTTGACACACTGGGGGAGAGTAGGGCACTAATAATGTCGAGCAATTAGTAAGAGAGTCCTATGGATGCCCGGCCAATTTGGAATAGTGCTCCCAAAGAAAGAGTGCTTCCTCAGTGCAGGGCGTACCTAGGTTTTGCAATGAGGCGTATGCCGTACTGGAGCCATGGTAACCAGCTGCTCAGGAGGAATGATATGTTGTGGCTCCGAGTCTTGTCCTGTAATATCAGCTTTAATATTCTTCTCACAGGGCCGAAAATTTAGCACAAAATTAAATCTGGAAAAGAAGAGTGACCATCGTGCTTGATGGGAATTTAGACGCTGTGCAGTCTTGAGATAAAGAAGATTTTGGAGTCCATGTAGATGTTAACGGAATGTAGCGGTCCCTCTAGTAAACTGCGCCACTCTTCTAGTGCCAGTTTTATAGCCAGGAGCTCGCGGTCTCCATTTGTATAATTCCTTTCCGTTGGGGAGAAAGCCACAGGTGACAGATTTCCCATTGTCAGTCTTCTGTGATAGCACTTTCCCAGCTCCCACGGAAGATGCATCGACTTCCAAGAAAAAAAGGCTTCTCCGGGTCCGGACAATACAAGTCGGGGCAGAAACAAAGGTGGTTTTCTGATGCTCAAAGGCATCTTCCGCCTCAGGCAGCCAGAGTTTCAGATTGTTGCCTTTTTTAGTAAGAGCCACTATAGGTGCCACTAGGGTGGAGAACTGAGGGAGAAACTGCCAAAAGTAATTGGCGAAACCCAGAAAGCGTTGGATTGCCCGGAGACCTACAGGATGGGGCAATTGAAATAACTGCTGAAAGCTGTTCTGGGTCCATCTGGAGGTCCTTGTCCGAAACTATATAATCCAAAAAGAGTAGGCTAGTTTGCTGAAACAGGCATGTCTCCTAACAGTTTAAGAACCAATCTAACGTGGTCTCAGTGAGACTGCAAGTCCGAGAAAAAGATCAAGATGTCATCAAGATAGACTACCTGTCACGGTCGGAGATAGTGGATCCTCTGGACCACCGCAAGCGATGGCGTAAGCCACGCCAGGGAGCGGAATCTAAGTAGGTCCCGGTTTTCACCAGAGCCCGCCGCAAAGCGGGATGGACTTGCTGCGGCGGGAGTCTACCAGGTCGCTACCCCTGACGTGACTTGCTTGCGGAGGAAGCCGAGGTGTAGCGTGGTGCAGAATCGTCAGGCAGGCTCGTAGTCGGGGACGGGCAAGAGGTCAGGACAGGCGGCAATGGTTCGTGGTCGTGTACAGGCAGTAGGTCAAGGCAGGCGGCAAGATGAGCGGTCGAGGAACGGAAGCTAATGGTACGGTACACGGTAAATCAGAACAAGGCTTGGAACGCTTTCTCAATAGGCTAAATGGCACTAAAGATCCGACAACAAGCACCAGGAAGGGGCAGGCTTAAATACGGGCAGTGACCGGCAATACCCAATTACCGGTGCACTGGCCCTTTAAATTTCACAGAGCCGGCACGCGCGCGCCTTAGAGAACATGGACGCGCGCGCCGGGAGACTGGAGCAGCAACAGGAGCGCGGCCGGGTAAGTAGGAGAGTGATTGGCCGGCCGAATGAGCGTGCCCACCGCCCAACATGCGGGCGGCGGTGCCGCTCGTGCGGGGACCACGGGTGTGCCTGCGACCCGGGACGGAGGTCGCAGGCCCACCCGTGACACCACCACACATACATATAGGAGATTACGGAAGATCTCATTGACGACATCTTGGAAAATGGCCGGGGCATTGCATAAACCAAATAGCATCACCAAGTATTCAAAATGTCCATTGTGGGTATTGAAAGTGGTCTTCTACTTGCCGCCTTCGCATATGCGGATGAGATTATAAGCACCTCTCAAGTCCAATTTAGAAGAAATCTTGGTTCCACAAAGCCGGTCGAGGAGCTCGGAGATAAATGGAAGGGATATCGTTTTTTAGGGTTATTGTATTAAGTTCCCAGTAATCAATATAAGGGCGGAGGGATCAATCCTTTTCCTCCTTGAAGAAGAATCCCTCGCCGGCTGGAGAGGAGAACTTGCGGATAAAGCCTTGAGATATGAGACATTGAGAGTGGCAATCTTGTCCCCAGCATGCGATCTCGCCCGTTTGCCAATTAAGAATGGCAGCATGATGTTGTAACCAAGGAAGAACGAGAAGGATCTCAGAGCAGGAACGAGGCAACACATGGAATATAATTTTTTCTCTATGTAACGCCCCCACTTGGAGCGTGAGGGATTCGGTGCGAAACCAAATGGAGTCCCTCAGGTAGTCACCATTGATGGATGAGATAAATAAGGGCTTTTCCAGGCGAACCACATGAGGATGAAACTTGTCAACCAGGGAAGAAGGCAAGTCATGAGCGGCCAGTTCATCTTTAATTCTCCAGGTGAGGCCATGACAGAAGGTGGCGATAAAAGCCTCATTATTCCACTCCAGATCTGAGGACAAGGTGCGGAATTGGAACTCGTATTGGCCCACTGTGGAGTCACCCTGGCGCAGGTGGAGCAGAACTGCAGCAGCAGAAGATGTACGTCCGGGTTCCTCAAAGACATTCCGGAAACACTTGGATGTTGGCCATCACGGGATCTCCGCTTTTAGTGCTAAAAATCTCCATAGGAATCAATGGAAAGCTTCAAAACCTCATTGTAAGGGACGCCCTAATCTTGCCATGACTTGTCCTGCCTAGGCAGAGCACCCACCCCGAGAACAGCGATCCCGCACTCGAACCGCTTCCTAAAATATACCCAAGTAAATGGGTGTCAAACAAACAGAAGATAATTGGAAGATAAACAGGAAATAGACGCAAACAGACAACAAGTGCAGAATAGTCAGATGAGCCGAGGTCAAACCAGGAGTATGCACAGTACCGAAGGACAAAACGAGAGAGTAACCAGGAAGACAGGCCAAAATCCAGAGAACCAGCAAGACAAAACAGCAGCGCAAACAACTAGGACACAAAAAGTAATCACCAGCAGGGCCAGGCCAACAGGAAGGGGTTTAAATACCCCTCCCCAGCCAGGGATTGGCTCAAGTGCTTAATCCATCAAGCAACAAACCGCACCCTGGCTGAGGCTGAACGAAAAACCTTAAAGGGCCAGTAGCGCAGTCCTCACAGTCATCCGAAACCTCGGTGCATTTTTAGACATATTTCTCGGTGTGATTTTGGAGCGTTTTTCAGCAGGTTTTTGCACTAGCTATTAATATGTATGGGTGAAACAGTGTTGAAAACTTCATCCAAAACCACCTCTAAAACCTTGTCCAAAACCTCGTCAAAAACCTCTTCTGAAGAGGCGTATTTAAGGTGAGGGTCTGATGCTATTTTGGGCGCTGAAAAATCAGCATCCAAACAGCGACCAAATAAGCCGTGTGAATATACTTATTGATTGGATTAAACGGCCTGATGGAGGCCATATGTGTGTCCTTTTGGCCTCTGTATGGCCAATATACGCCTTTATACCACAAAAGTAAAAGTATATAATGGCAAAGGAGCCTGTTATTTTATACAGTGGCATTCAGAAAAAATTTAAACATTAAATATATACTTTATTTTTTACAATGGGACCCTATAGGTGACTAATGCCACAACTTGGCATCCGTCAGAGACGTTTGTCTAACATTTATGGCCTGGCATGTATGTTGAATGAAAGAAAGAAATGTGGTGTGTATATAGCCTAATTTTGCAGCTGCAGTTTTTGCCAAATGAAAAACTTAAATAAAATGCATGAATTTTTAGTTTTGTTTTTTCCAAGTTTTTTTTTTCAAAAACAGTAAAATCTGCAAGTGACCTAAAAAAGTCTTTGTGGGAAATACCAGAAAACTCTCCATGCCAAGACCATGTTCCGTGTGTCACGTCAAGGGAGGTACAGTTAGCCCTGACTGGAACCAAGCCCACTGTCTCTGCCTACTTGACGGGCTGCCCTAGGCGGCAGAGTCAACTGGGCGACAGTCCCTGCGCTGCTAGAGTGCGGGGGGCCGTCAGGAGGAAGAAAAGTCAAACAGTCCGGGTCAATATCAAATCAGGAATGCCAAGCCACAAATCAGAACCAGAGGGATAAACGTAAACAAGCCGAGGTCAAACCCGAACGGGAGCGAGGTACAAAATCAGAAGACAAGCCGGGGTCAGGGGAACAAACCGAGGTCAGGTACACGGAAGAGCAATAACAAACAATATCACAAGAAACACAAGGCAGCCAGGACATTTAACAGGCGCAGCACTCAGCTAGCAGGGAGTTTAAATGTGTTTCCCGGATAACGCCCCTGTAGCTGATTCGAGCGGCCTCCGGGTCCTCCCATTGGCTGGTGCGACATGCCCCCTGTCCGGAGTGGCTGGACCTCTGTCACTCACACAGCTCCCAGCAGACTGTCTATCAGGGTGGGGTCGCTGATCAGCTCCCTGCAAGCCGAGCGCTGCCCAGCCCTGACACCGTGTTAAAAGAAATGCCCAAAACCCAAAGAAACACAAAAAAGCATTGTTTCCTACCAGTAGCACAACAAAAGGGGGTATTCCTGCTCCTGTAAACTAGTAGGACAGATGAAAGTTTTAATGAGAATAACAAACAACGAATACTCCTACAAAGGCCAGGGCGACTCTATGGACAGATGGTTTGTCTCCTACATTATGGGTTTGCTGTGGATTATTTTATGTGTTGTTTAACGCTTGCAGGATTCTTAGAATGTGAAGCTGTTACTTCCAGCCTATTGTATGCAAATGTCTGGTATTATGTGCTTTAAAGGGAATGTGTAATCAGAAGATGACCTATTGTTTAACTCATGTTTTTATGTTGAGCAGATTTTTTAAAGATTTTGTTTAAAACTTTCCATATTACTATCAGTATTTTTTTAGTCCTGATATCCTGCAGTTTTCACTTTGGCCACTAGGCCTAGTAATAGTCTCACACCTGTTTTGTAAAGGAAACTTTTCAGCAGTTTCCTTATTATCAGTAAAGGCAGGATTAGGGCTCGTTCACACGGCTTATTTCAGAACAGATTTGCCGCCGTATTTAGGATGGTAAATCCGTTCCGAAATCAGTTACAAATAAGTAACAGGCCATTTAATATTGCTTTCAATGGGAAATATGTGTCGTCGTTCAGATGACACGTATTTCCGTGCCCTATTGCGCCACGTATTTGCGGCCGCATAACGGCCGGAAAAACAATGGTCCTGTCACTTATTGAGCCAGATTTCACAATGGATTCAACCCATATAATGAATGGGGTTTATAAATCCGTTGCGAAATACGTGCCACACTTTAGTGACACTTATTTCACACTGATTTTCAACTGATTTCGGAACAGATTTACGATCGGAAATCCGACGTGAATCCGTTCTGAAATAAGCTGTTTGAACGAGCCCTTACACTGAAAGGTGACACCAATATGTATAGATAACACAGGATCCACCATTCACTTCGAAGATAGTCACAGCTCCCCCTCTCTTCTTCCCCGCACACTGACTTCTTCCCAGGTCACAGAACATGCCTATAGAACCTTCCTATAAAAGTCAATGGGTCTGATCTTGTTCACAGGCTCCTATGCCCATTTAACTAAAGTAAAACATATCTGTAGAGTGGGGAAAATAAGTATTGAATACATTGACAACTTTGCAAGTTTCCCCACCTACAAAGAATGGAGAGATCTGTAATTTTTTATTGTAGGTACACTTCAACTGTGAGAAACAGAATCTAAAAAAATCAAGAAAATCTCATTCTATGATTTATTGCATGAAATAAGTATTTGGTCACCTACCAACCAGCAAGAATTCTAGCTCTCACAGACCTGTTAGTTTTTCTTTAAGAAGAAGCCCTCTTAATCTGCACTCATTACCTGTATTAATTGCACCTGTTTGAACTAATTACCTCTATAAAAGACACCTGTCCACTTAATCAATCACACTCGAACCTCTCCATCATGGCTAAGATCAAAGAGCTGTCCATTAACACCAAGGACAAAATTGTAGACCTGCACACGGCTGGGATGGGCTTCAAGACAATAGGCAAGCAGCTTGTTGAGAAGGCAACAACTGTTTTTGATCAAAACATGTGAACTAAGAATCTCAAAGTTTTTTTTCATGTATGATAGATAGCATAAATGCTTCTTTAGGGATTTCCATGTATTGTATAGCCCTTTTAGCAGGTGGTGTGCCACTGGTATTGTAATGCGTGTATATATATATATATATATATATATATATATATATATATATATATATATATATGCCGAATTCAAGCCAGTGGCACCCAGGCTCACATTGTGTTTTTAAGAAATGTTTTTTGGTGCAGAACTATACGTTGTATTTGGCACATATTGCTTTTAACTTATAAAGGGAGTAATGGATGCCTCCATTTTGGTTTCCTGCACCCCACCCACCTCCACAGCTTGTTATATCAGTGCAGTATGCGTGCAAGGTTGGTGCCTGTTTTTATTTTTTCTCTCTGGATTATGGAGGTGGGTTGGCCCAATGAGAAGTCTGAATTTGGCTCTAGTGAGAGATAAAGATAGCGTGGGAAACCACCCCCCTTGAGATCCCGTTTTAAAGTCGGGGGTGGCATAAATATCTTTTGATCAAAACGTGTGAACTAAAGAATCTCAAAGTTTTTTCATGTTTTGATAGATAGCATAAATGCTTCTTTTGGAATATCCATGTACTGAATAGCCCTTTTAGCAGGTGGTGTGCCACTGGTATTGTAATGCGTGTATATATATATATATATATATATATATATATATATATATATATATATATATGCCGCATTCAAGCCAGTGGCACCCAGGTTCACATTGTGTTTTTCAGAAATGTTTTTTGGTGCAGAACTATACATTGTATTTGGCACTGTAACGGCAGGGTGGTGGACCCTCTGGACCACCGCAAGCGATGATAGCTAAGCCACGCCAGGGACGGAATCTAAGTAGCCCCCGGTTTTCACGAGAGCCCGCCGCAAAGCGGGATGGACTTGCTGCGGCGTGAGGCTACCAGGTCATCGTCCCTGACATGACTTGCTTGCGATGGCGGCCGAGGTGCAGCGTGGTACAGAGTCGTAGTCCGAGAAACGTAGTCATGGCAGGCAGAAGGTCAGGGCAGGCGGCAATGGTTCGTGGTCGTGGACAGGCAGGAAAGGTCAGGGCAGGCAGCAGAGGTTCGGAGTCGAGAAACGTAGCAAGGGGTTTCTGGTACATGGTGGGGCAGAATACACTTTAGGAACGCTTTAGCTAAGGCACGAGGCAAACATAGATCCAGCAAGGGTGATTGTGGGACGTGACCTTTAAGTAGGGGAAGCGCCTGGCAATTAGCCAATTATCAGGGCGCTGGCCCTTTAAATCCTCGAGAACGAGTGGCGCCGGCCTTAGACACGGGCACCGCGCCTGGGCCCGGGCAGAGGGCGCGGACGGCACAGAGCGAGGTCAGGTGAGTCCCCGGCGGGCCCGCGGCCCCCCGGCCCGCGGCCGCGCCACCCGACCCTGGTGGGCGCCCGGGGGGGCGGCCATGGGTGCGCCCGCGGCCCGCGGGCCGAGGAGCGGAGGGTACCGCGACAGTACCCCCCCTTAGGTCTCCCCCTCTTTTTAGGCTGAAGGAACTTACGGATAAGGTCTGGGTTCAGGATATTGGACTCCGGTTCCCAGGACCTCTCTTCAGGGCCGAAGCCCCTCCAATCTACAAGAAAAAATCGCTTACCCCTGACGATCTTCATGTCTAAGATGTCCTTCACTTCAAAGACATCGGGGGATTTAGCACAGGAGACGGAGCAGCGCCCCTCTGGGAGAACCGGTTCAGGACCAGAGGCTTTAGGAGGGAGACATGAAAAGCGTTAGGAAACGGAGAAAATGGAGGCAGGCAGAGTTTATAGGACACCGGGTTAGTTGTGGGCAGAATTCTGAAGGGTCCCAGAAACCCGCGGACCCAATTTATAGCGGGGGATTTTGAGGCGTATGTATTTAGAAAGAGCCACACTTTATCCCTGGAGGAACGTTGGGGAAGGTCTTCTTTTCTTGTCAGCCTGAGTCTTCATAGGGCTGAAGCCGGGAGAAAGGGCTTGTCGGGTCTCTCCCAAATGATCCTGATATCCTGAACCGGGTTGTCCAGGCGGGAACCTCGGAGGTGGAAGCCAGGGGAGGGGGGGTGACGGCCATAGACCACCAGGAAAGGAGAACGGCAAGTTGTGTCGGAGTCCAGTTGATTATATGAGAATTTGGCCCCAAAGGCAGCAATTCAGACCAGTTGTCCTGTCGTCCGGACACGAAGTGCCGTAGATACTCCCCCCAAGATCTGGTTTACCCTCTCCACCGCCCATTTGTCGGGGGATGATATGCAGAAGAGAAATCTAGCTTGATTTGAAACCCGGAAAAACAGGGCACGCCAGGAATTTAGAAAAATTGGACGCCTGGGTCGGAGAAAAGGGGATGGTAGACCATGCAGACGAAAAAATGTGAGGGAAAGAAGTATCCTGCCAATTGGGGAGCAGAAGGGAGCCCAGGAAGCGGAAACAAAGTGGGACATTTTAGAAAATCAGTGACCCCCCAGATGACCGATTTCCCGAAAAAGGGAGGAAGGTCCGTGATAAAGTCCATGCCTATGGTTGTCCATGGAAAACTCTGGAACTGGCAGAGGGATAAGAGACCACGGGCCTATGGCGAGGGACCTTGTTTTGGGCACATGTGGTGCAGGAAAGAACGAAGTCCTTGACGTCTTGGAGCAGGGTTGGCCACCAGTAGTGTCGCGATGAGGACGTAGGATTTCCGTACGCCGTGGTGGGCCGGCCAGAAAAAGGCTATGCCCCCAACCAGAATCCCCTCCTGAGCCCCGGGACGCACGAGGTTCTGCCCGGAGGAACGTTCCGGAGATCCACAGGAGCCACATGAATAAACCGTTCAGGACTTATGATGTGCTGTGACACCGGTTCCTCCCCGGTGATGTTAGACGAAAGGGGAGAGGGCGTCCGCCTTGATATTCTTCCCCGGGGCCGCGGAAGTGTTATCTTGAAATCAAAGCGCGAGAAGAACAGGACCACCGGCCTGGCAAGGGTTCAAACGCTGAGCTGTTTAGAGGTATTGGAGATTTTTATGGTCTGTGAAGACGTCAAAGGGGTGCCGAGCTCCCTCCAACAGATGTCGCCACTCTTCCGGGGCCAATTTTATGGCCAACAGTTCCCGGCCCTCCAATGGCGTAATTCGTTCTGCCGAGGAGAAGGTCTTTGAAAAAAAAACCACAATGTGACGGTCTTGCCTTTGGGGCCCTTCTGGTCAGGACACCCCCGGCTCCCACGGAAGAGGCATCCACCTCTAGGCTAAAGGGGTCTTTCTGGATCAGGCGGACCAGAATAGGTGCTGGGAGAATACTGTCTTCAGACTGGAGAATGCTTCTTCGGCCGACGGAGACCAGCATCTCGGGTTAGCATTCTTACGGGTGAGAGCCACGAGGGGAGCCACCAGCGTAGAGAAGTGAGGAATGAACTGCCGGTAGTAGTTTGGCGAATCCTAGAAACGTTAAATTTGCCCGGAGACCGACAGGTCGTGGCCACTGCTGGATCGGGGGAGAGTTTAGCTGGGTCCACTGCAATCTCGATCGGAAACTATGTACCAAGGAAAGGAAGGCTGCCGGTGGAAACCGACACTTCTCCAGCTTGCATACAGTCGATTGCCCCGCAGGCGTCGCAGAACCTGGCTACTTGTATCCGATGGTCGGGATGTCAGGGGAAAAAATCGGGATGTCGTCCAAGTATACAATGACGCAGGTGTACAGCAAGTCCCAAACACGTCGTTGACGAAACTCCTGAAATACGGCTGGGGCATTGCATAGCCCGAACGGCATCACGAGATACTCAAAATCCCCGTCCCGTGTGTTGAAAGCCGTTTTCACTCATCCCCTTCGCGTATTCTGATGGGGTATAGGCTCCTCGTAGGTCTAATTTAGAAAAGACCTTGGCTCCACGGAGGCGATCAAAAGCTCAGAGATCAGGGTAGAGGGTAGCGGTTCTTTCACCGTGATCTTGTTTAGCCCTCTGTAGTCAATACACGGGCGAATTGAACCTCTTTTTTCTGGACAAAGGGAAAACCACCCCGGCGGGCGAGGAAGACTTGGTTAAAACCCTTCGACAAAATTCTCCCGGATATAGGCCGACATGCTTGGGGCTCGGGCACAGACAGAGGGTAGACCCTACCCGAGGAGGACTGGTTCCGGGAAGGAGGTAGATAGGGCAGCATATGGGCCCATGGGGGGTGGTAGCCTCTCAGCCTGTTTCTCCGAAACACATCTCCAAAATCCTGGTACTCCGCTGGCAGACCTTGCAGAGACTTGATAGACGACTGGGGAGGAAACGATGGGCACCGGCGAGGTGCCACCCAAACAGAGATCCTGGCACTTCCCTTTCCCAATGCAGGGACTTCACCCTTTTTCCAATCAAATCAGGGGCGTGAGTTTGCAGCCAGGCATCCCCAACAGGATCGCGAAGGACGCGCGAGGCAGGACATGAAAAGGAGTCTTCTCCGTGTGGAGGAACCCCCCACGGAGGTCACCGGCCGGGTGATGAACAGAATGGGGTCATGAGAAGCTCCCCATGAGGATGAGATAACCAAGGGGTTCTCCCGGCGGGTTACTGGCAAGCGAAAGCGTGACACCAGGGAGGCGTGAATTTAAAATTCCCGGCGGAGCCGGAGTCCAGGAAGGCAGAGGCCCGGAAAGATAGACCCGAATCCGTCCCTTACTTGTACGGGGAACAACAGTTTGGAGAGGAAGAGTGAGCACCTAGGAAAGCCTCTCCTACCCACTAGGTGCAGCGTTTCCGGCCGCTGAGGATGCTGCGGCGGACAACTCCCTACGGGAAAAGGTCCGACTGGCGCAGTAGAGACAAAGGTTTTCCATCCGCGGCGGGACCGCTCCTCCTCCGACAAGTGGGCCCCGGGCCACCTGCATGGGTTCCTCTGTAGCGAACTGTGTGGGAGGCAGCGGAGGCCCTTTTGGGAAAATGGGGGCCAAGCGAGGTAGACGGCGAGGCTGTGCCGAGCCATGCTCTTGGCTAGCTCCTGCTGTCTCTCCGTGAACCGCACGTCAATGTGGGTAGCCAGATGGATAAGTTCGCACAAAGAAGAAGGAAGGGGCTCTTGCCGCAAGTGCGTCTTTTATTTGCTTGACAGACCCTTCTTGAAGTGTTGGCGCAGATAGCGGCTCCCTTCCATGACACTCGGAGGCTAGGGTGCGGAACTGGACCGCTTATTCCCTACGGGGGAGTCCCCTTGGCGTAGGTTCAGAGGCTGTCCCCCGGGAAGATGCTCGCGCAGGCTCCCCGAAAACGCTGCGGAATTCAGTGAGGAAAAACCTGTAGGTCTGCGGTCACAGGGTCGTTCCGGTCCCAAAGAGGTGTCGCCCAGGCCAAGGCTTTTCCGAATAGCAGGCTCACCACAAACGCCACCTTTGCCCTTTCAGTGGGAAACTGACCGGCCATCAGCTCCACGTGCATGGAGCACTGCGTAATAAGCTCTGCAGAGCTTTGAGTCCCCGTCAAACTTGGAGGGTAGAGGAAAACGAAGCTTCGGACCCACAGTTGCCAGCGGGACGGCCGAAGGGGATGGAACCACTGGGGAAGAGGCAGGTTGCTGCTGCTGGGAGGCCAGGAATTGGCGCATCATGGCGGACAGCTGACCCAATTGCTGTGCCTGTTGTGCGATCTGCTGCAACTGTTGGCCGACAATGTTCGTGAGATCCGCTAGACTTGGCAAGGGCACCTTGGCGGGGTCCATGGCTGGATCTAACTGTAACGGCTGGGTGGTGGACCCTCTGGACCACCGCAAGCGATGATAGCTAAGCCATGCCAGGGAACGGAATCTAAGTAGCCTCCGGTTTTCACCAGAGCCCGCCGCAAAGCGGGATGGACTTGCTGCGGCGTGAGGCTACCAGGTCTCCCCTCTGACGTGACTTGCTTGCGATGGTGGCCGAGGTGCAGCGTGGTACAGAGTCGTAAATCCCGGGAAACGTAGTGGTGGCAGGCAGAAGGTCAAGGCAGGCGGCAATGGTTCGTGGTCGTGGACAGGCAGGAAGGTCAGGGCAGGCAGCAGAGGTTCGGAGTTGAGAAACGTAGCAAGAGGTCTGGTACACGTAGGGCGAGAAAACACTTTAGGAAACGCTTTAGCTAAGGCACGAGGCAACATAGATCCCGCCAAGGGGTGATTGTGGGACGTGACCTTAAGTAGGGGAAGCGCCTGGCAATTAGCCAATTATCGGGCGCTGGCCCTTTAACCAACCCCCTGGAAAGGACGGGCCGGCGGGAGAGCGCGGCGGCCGGGCCTTAGGGACCCGGCACGGCGCCTCCCCCGGGCCCGGGGCCCAAGGGCCCGCGGCACGGCAACAGGAGCGAAGGGTACAGGTGAGTCCCCGGCTGGCTAGCGGAACCCCCAAAGGCCCAAATTTTAATTTCCGCGGCCAAGGGCCGGAAATCGGAAAAGGCACCAGGCAAACCCTGGTGGGGGGGGGCCCGGGGGGCAGGGGCCACGGTTTGCGCCCCGGCGCCCCGCGGGGCCGGGGGGCGGAGGTGGCCTCCCCGGGCGGAACAAGGCACAAAATTGCTTTTAACTTTAAAGGGAGAATGGATGCCTCCATTTTTGGGTTTTCCCGCACCCACCCACCTCCAGCTTGTTATATCAGTGCAGTATGCGTGCAAGGTTGGTGCCTGTTTTTATTTTTTCTCTCTGGATTATGGAGGTGGGTTGGCCCAATGAGAAGTCTGAATTTGGCTCTAGTCAGAGATAAAGATAGCGTAGGACCACCCGCCTTGAGATCACGTTGTAAGTCGGGGGTGGCATAAACATCTTATGATCAAAGCGTGTGAACTAAGAATCTCAAAGTTTTTTTCAGGTATGATAGATAGCATAAATGCTTCTTTAGGGATTTCCATGTATTGTAAGGCAACAACTATTGGCACAATTATTAGAAAATGGAAAAAACACAAGATGATTGTGAATCTTCCTCGGTTCGGGGCACCATGCTGAATCTCGCCTGGTGGTTTAAGGATTATTTTGAGAAGGGTCAGGAATCAGCCCAGGCACGCAAGGTTCCCCTGCTCATGCCAGTACATGTCCTGGCCCGTTTGAAGTTCACCAATGACCATCTGGGTGATCCAGAGGAAGCATGGGGAATGTCGTGTGGTCAGATAAGACCAAAATAGAACTTTATGGTATCAACTCCACTCACCATGTTTGGAGGAAGAAAAAGGATGAGTAAAACCCCAATAACACCATCCCAACCTTGAAGCATGGGGTTGGATACCTCATACTCTGGGGGTGCTTTTCTGCAAAGGAGACAGGACAACTGCACCATATTGAAGGGAAGATGGATGGGGCCATATATCGCGGGTTTGGCCAACAACCCCCTTCCCTCAGCAAGAGCATTAAAGATGGGTCATGGCTGGGTCTTCCAGCAGGACACTGACCCAAAATACATAGCCAGGGAAACTAAGGAGAGGCTCTGTAAAAAGCATGTCAAGGTCCTGTAGTGGCTAGCCAGTCTCTAGTCCTAAACCCAATTGAAAAGGAGCTGAAACTCAATTTAGCCCAGCGACAGCCCCGAAACCTGAAAGATCTGGAGAAGATCTGTATGGATGAGTGGGCCAAAATCCCTGCTGCACTGTGTGCAAACTTGGTCAAGAACTACAGGATATGTCTGACCTCTGTAATTGCAAACAAAGTTTTCTGTATCAAATATTAAGTTCTGTTTTTCTATTGTATCAAACACTTATTTAATTGAATTAAATGCAAATTAATGAATTTAAAACCATACAATGTGACTTTCTGGATGTTTTTTAGATTCTGTCTCACTGTTAAAGTATACTTAAGATAAAAACTACAGACCTCTCCATTCTTTGTAGGTGGGAAAACTTGCAAAATCACCAGAGTACCAAATACTTATTTTCTCCACTGTAAATATTGTTAAAAGAAGCTCAGGCAAGATGACTGCTACCATAAACAAATACAGACAACAAAATAAGAAAATCTGCAGTCAGATAATAAAGCAGTTAGGAAGAAAAGATTGTGCATCAGTATCTAGTTTTAATAAGTAAAAAAAAAAAAGGCGATAGATTCCCTTAAACATACTTGCAGTCATTTTTTTTCTTATAGGCTACGCTAGGTTAACAGCCCACTGCATGTTCCACACATGGGGGCAGAGACACCCTTGTCATGGCAAGGCCTAGGTGCCACCCAGTTATCAGATTCTCGTGTAGCCAGTGAAATGACATCAACAGGGAATAATAGGAGCCACAGACAGATTTTCACCATGTATTCCCTATTATTATTATTATTTATTTTTGAGCGCCCTTGGCTCCAGAGTGCTGTACATTCGGATTTCATACATATAAATTCCCTATCAATTCCAATGAGAATAATTAGAGGTGTTTTTTTTTATTACTAATGAGCTGACCAATAAAAAAAAGATTATTAATGAGGTGATTGTTATAATAAATGAATAATAATGAAAAGGTGTTGCTTAAATGATAACTATATTGCATTGTCAAATAAACATATACTATCTGCTTTGCATAACGGTACTCCTACCACTGAAGCTTATAAAAACTCTTGCCAAACTTTTAATATAGGAGAAAGGCTGTTCCGATTTTGGAAATATCTCTTGTTTTTTCGACAATGTATGTGCACATACACTCTTAAGTTAATTTATAATTTGGGCACCACACAAAGCTATGAGATATTTTAGTCTCCATATCAGTGGGGTAGGCTGTTTATTTTATACCCTTGGAAGGGACTTTCCAAAGGGTGTAACAGTAAGGCTATGTCTACACGGTATAGCAAAACGAACATATTTTCGGAAGTTTTAGTATTCTAAAACTGCCAAAAATACGATCGTTCAGGCATCCCCATAGACAATAATAGAAAAAATAACCTGTAGTCTCCACAGGTAAATTTTTCTCCGCTTTTCTTTTGGCACCAGCGTAATATGCAACATGTTGTATAACATGCTGGTGCTTTGAGTTTTTTGTTGTCTTCTCATACAATCAATTGTATGGGTGATGGCAAAAAAAGAGAACTGATCGCAGTTTTTGCACAAAACATGACAAAAACTGGTTGTGCATCGGAAAAAAAACGGTCGACTTTCCGATGCAGTGTAGACATAGCCTTAAGCATCACTCTTAATTGGCTAACATACTTTAGCCAATTAGTGGACATTCCCCATCCAATTTGCCCATATTCTTCAATTAATACTGGTTACAGTTTTCAATCTTCACTCATGCATAGATCATTTTGGACACCTGGCTAATTGCCACTGTGAGTTCATCCTTATCTCTCTTTAACTTAGAACTTTCTAACTTTAACATTTCTCTAATGTCATTCAAGTTGGCATTCAACCCAATGCCATCTCACAACGCAGTTGAAAAACACATCTTTAACAAGATTTGAGGTGCCATCTTCTCAAGGCATATTTGAAAGCATTTAATGTCATATCTATGGCATCTTAGAAATTGAAACACTATTAGGGCATGTTCACATGGCGTAACTGCAGCGCGTACAGTACGCGCCACAATACGCCAGGTGTTTTGCGAGTCACGCTGATCAAAAGCAAGGGGGAGGGGGGCAACCTGCCGGCCCCAATGACATGCATTACTCAAGAATAATTGACATGTCACTTATCTCCCCGCGTGTACAATACGATGGTATTGTAAGCGCAGGGGGACAAGGAGTAATCCATAGTTCTGTATGACAGCTATGGACTACCGTAACTACGACACGCATCTTGCCGCGTATAAAGCACAATACACGGCAAAATGCGCGCTGAAATATGCGGCAAAATAAGCCGTGTGAACATACCCTTATAGAAAGCCTGCAATTTCATCCTGGAAATCCATAAACCTAAGAATTTCCTCAAGTTTCTGACCTATGAGAAGCTGGGAACATAGCTGGCGTGATGACGTCACGCTGGAAACTAGTTCCCGGAGCCAGCTCCTTGGCGGGAAACGCGGAGAGTTGAGTAACGCGAGTAACATCTACCTAGAGGGAACTGTATACCTACCTACAGGGAGCTGTATACCTACCTACAGGAGACTTTGTACCTACAGAGAGCTGTGTACTTACCTACAGGGGGCTATATACCTACAGTGGACTGTGTACCTCCAGTTAGCTCTGTACCTAGCTACAGGGGGCTGTGCGCCTAGCTACAGGGGGCTTTAAACCTAGCTACAGGAGGCTGTATACCTACAGGGGGCTGTATACCTACCTACAGGGGGCTGTGTACCTACCTACAGGGGGCTGTATATCTACCTTCAGGGGTTTGTGTACCTACAGGGCACTGTATACCTACCTACAGGGGGATGTATGCCTAGAGGGGGCTGGATACCTACCTACAGGGAGCTTTGTACCTACCTACATGGGGCTGTATATCTGCCTACAGGGGGCAGTGTACATACCTACAGGACACTGTATACCTACAGGGGGCTGTGTACCTACCTACAGTGGGCTGTGTACCTACAGAGGGCTGTGTATCTACCTACATGGGGCCCTATACGTACAGCAGGCTCCGTACCTACCTACAGGGGGCTATATGCCTACAGGAGGCTATGTACCTACCCACAGGGAGCTATATAGCTACATGGGGCTGTCTACCTACCTGTAGGGGCTATATACCGTGGGGAAAAAAGTATTTAGTCATCTACCAATTGTGCAAGTTCTCCCACATAAAAAGATGAGAGAGGCCTGTAATTGTCATCATAGGTAGACCTCAACTATGAGAGACACAATGAGAAAAAAACAAATCCAGAAAATCACATTGTTTGATTTGGAAAGAATTTATTTGCAAATTATGGTGGAAAATAAGTATATGTTCAATAACAAAAGTTAATTTCAATACTTTGTTACATATACTTTGCTGGCAATGACAGAGGTCAAACATTTTCTATAAGTCTTCACAAGGTTGGCACACACTGTTACTGTTATCCATGCAGATCTCCTCTACAGCAGCGATGTTTTGGGGCTGTTGCTAGGCAACACAGACTTTCAACTCCCTCCAAAGGTTTTCTATGGGGTTGAGATCTGGAGACTGGCTAGACCAGTGATTTTCAACCTTTTTTGAGCCGCGGCACACTTTTTACACTTAAAAAATCCCGGGGCACACCACCAACCAAAATGGCACAAAATGACACTAAGAGTCAGGATAAACACAAATGTAGATTTTGCAACGAATTTTACTGTATGAGGTCTTCATATATTTGAAACATCAACAAGATTCTCACGTCATAGCCACATTGCAAGGGCTGTAAATACAACAAAAAGCCCAATATCGTATCACAGAGATATAGCCGACCCTATTCACTATCCCTTGGAGCGAAACAACTTCTGATCTCCCTCGGGCGGGTGATATGGCAAACTCACGGTATGCTGCTCAGTGTGGAAGATGCTTTTCGGCAGAGCCGCTAGTCCTCCCTCTGGAGCCCCCGATCTCTCCAGGGGCTACACTCGTACTCTCAGCTAACACGAATGATAGGCTTGCGCCTGCGCGACGTTTGGGGGACCTCCCCCTTTGTCAAGCTCGCCTGCAATAGGTACGGGCGAGGCTAAATCCCTGTCGTCTCGCTCACGTTACCCTTGTTATACCTAACTGTTGTTAACCTTGCTTTTACCTAATATATACTACTATGTTTTCTATAACTAGGATAAACTGTAGCTTATATGCTATATGTCCTATTGAAAATAATCCTGTAGAAAGGTTTAACACAGAGGATATCTCATTACAAAAAAGCACTCCATCTACACTCTTCATTTAATCCCGTAGGGCTACGCGCTTCTAGCCTATTGATCCAATATTTAGCCTCGCCCGTACCTATTGCAGACGAGCTTGACAAAGGGGGAGGTCCCCAAAACGTCGCGCAGGCGCAGAGCCTATCATTCCTGTTAGCTGAGAGTACGAGTGTAGCCCCGGAGAGAGGGAGATCCAGAGGGAGGACTAGCGGCTCTGCCGGAAAGCATCTTCCACACTGAGCAGCATACCGTGAGTTTTTCCATATCACCCGCCCGAGGGAGATCAGAAGTTGTTTTCGCTCCAAGGGTTGGAATAGGGTCGGCTTTATCTTGTTTACGGTATTGGGCTTTTTGTTGTATTTACAGCCCTTGCAATGTGGCTATGACGTGAGAATCTTGTTGATGTTTCAAATATTGAAGCCTCATACAGTAAAATTCGTTGCAAATCTACATTTGTGTTATCCTGACTCTTGGTTATACTGACGTTATTGTGGGCTGGACATCCCGCTTAGGATAATAGTGTCTAAATATAGACGTTATACAATAGCTGGAACAATAAATTTGCAGTTATACGTTGTGTCCATATCCAGCCAGCTTATAAAAAGCATAAAAATGTCATTTGAAGACATAGCCTCGGTAACGAGCAAGAAAGCCGACACACTCGTACTCTCAGATGAAGAAAGGTCAAATATAATTAGACAAGCATTAGCAGCTGGTCTAGGGTGGGATAACGAAACTGGTCCCACCAAGAACGATCTTACGAAGAAACGATAAAACCTTATGAAAAAAGAACTAAGCTTAAGACTCCATGCCTCAACTCTGACAGAATACGTGAAAGTTCAGCGAATACCAAGGGGCCTTCGTAGCCCCTTATTACCCATATTGTTAATGGATGACAGTGAATACATTCAGAAATGGTATGCAATAAGCAATAGATATTCTCTTGACTTAATGTTACTCACGGTGCAATATATACAACGGGCGCTACTTAAACTGAAAGATGACATAACTAAAATTCAGCAAGAATTAAGAAGCACACAGAAAGAACTGTATGAGAAAATACAGGAAGAACTTAATTCCAACATTCAAAAAATAAAGGAACAAATGATATCTGTGAAATCACGTAAATTTGAGAGAGATACGCGGGACTACGCGCAAGATAAAGTATACACATGGGCAAAAGAGCGCAAAAATTACAAAACAAATTGGGCAAGACGCAAGCAAAATGATAATACTTCTACAGAAGCAGAATCATCAGATAGTAATCGCATGACACTCAGACCAAGACAGAACCTACCTTTTTTAAAGGAGAAGAAAAAGATGGACAGTGCCACAGCGAAAACATCAGAAGAATCTTCAGGGACCCGAAAAAAAGGGGACGAAGAAAACCGCAACAAAGAAAAGTAAAAAATTTGGTCTTAATTA